>PVKN010013572.1:0-19821 GCA_004027915.1 Capromys pilorides | reverse complement strand
AATACACATTAAATAATAGGTGTCATATCTAATTTTAAATAATGTCCTATCAGTAATTCATTGTGCATCCAATGTAGTTACATGGATAGATTCAAGGAGACTGCAATTTTTGCAAAGGAACCTAGAAAGCAACCTATGATTCTCTTGCCAAAGACAATCATAAAAGAAAATAGAAAGGACTGTGATTTTTTTAAAATTTTATTTATTTATTTATTTGTTTGCTTGTTGTGTTTGTTTGTTTATTTATTTATTTTGTGGCTGGCTCAGCCTGCCCTGGTGATGGGGCTGGTGCAGCATGTGGTGCCGGGGATCGAACTGCAGTCCCTGCAGTTGCCTGACCTTTCCTAAGCAGGCGCTTTAGACCACTGAACCATCTCGCCGGCCCAGGACTGTGAATTTTAATGGTCAGCTCCTGAGCTTAAGAAGCTGCTTGGTGGTGGCTGGGGAGATAGCTCCGTGGCATGAGTGCCTACCTGGCAAGTGCAAGGTTGTGAGTTTGAACCCGAGTCCTGAAAAAAAAAAAAAAATGCTGCTTGGTGTAAGGCACTCTGTCCTTGTCCCAACTGCTTATTTGCTATTTCATCAAGATGGAACAGGGAGGGGGTGGTTAAGTCAACTGAAATACTGGCTTTGGGTGGCCTTCACTTCAAGAATAGCTCTTTCTTTGCTACAGCATATACATCCAGCTGCAGATTGCTGTCATCACTGGACACACTTGCAGATGAATATTCAGAAATTGTACTACCCTTCCCAATTGTTACTGAGTTGAACAAGCACTAGTGAGATCATCCTTTTGCCCGCACCACTGTGCCAGATGCCATAGGAGAAGGGGAGAAAAAATACTAAAGACATGATTCTGGAGAAATCACTCAAGAACAGTTATAAAGGGTATATGTTTACAGGCCCAAAATAGTACCAACCAAAATGACAAGCTCTAGAATCGGATGAAATTAGGTGACAGTTGCAGCTGTCTGGAATCTTGGTGTATAACATCATGAGTGAAAGGTCAAGGGGGACTCTAACTTCTGCATGTATGCTACAGTTCCCAGCAATAACAAGGAGAATGAAAATGGTTAGGGTAGGTTTCTTACAATGTGTTTAAATACTGAAAGTAATAGACATGGTTGTCTTCTATGCTGAGCTCTTTAGGGGAGCTTCTCCTAGAAATCCAGGCCATCATATCTCAGAAAACACTATGTGCTATTTCCCCATTGGCCAAAGTGAAGGGCTGGCAGCTTGTAATAGTGAAAGGTTGGCCATGTCAGAAAGGACAGTGTAACAGTACCAGTGACCTCGGCTTCAGCCCCAACCTATGGCTTGAACACAGACCTGGTTAATTTCATTTTGGCTTAGGCATACCAAAGTCAGTCTGTGGGCCTTGCCAACTGCCTAGAATTTGACCCCAGAGATTGCATAAAGTTGAGAAGATTTTCCATGGCTTACCACCTTCTTGAAGTTGATAGACACTGTCACCCCACCTACTTCCTTTTCCGTGTTTATTTCAAACTACACACATAGACCTCAACTTTCTTATTCAGTCTGGGCTTGGAAGGAGTAAGCTGAACTCTGAATCCCAAAGCACTTGTGAGAACTACATGCCTGGGTTTGTCACCACATTGCTCCCCCACTGGAAAACTGAAGGCTGAACTTCTACCTCATTCAATAGTTTCAGCCCTTAGTAGAAAGAATAGTTTAGAAGAGGTGAAGGCAGAAATAGCAAAAGTCTCCAGCCCCACTGAGGCTTGACATTGAGCCCTATATGTACTGCCCACTTGGCCCTGCATATGCTTAGATGTAAAGTGTTCTAGAGTACTTGTGACACCAAACCATCATATTGGCTACGTTTAGCTTGCCAGACTTCACTGTCCACCACATCAGTGGAGGTGAGTCTACTGCTTCTGGGTCCCCAAATTTCCCCTTGGGCCATAGGTTGCTATGTCTTCCTTCAACCATGGTCAGGGCCCAAAAGTGTTTAGGGCAGTGTCCTGACTTTTAGTGCCAGTTTTGCTGTTAACCAACACAAGCCTCTTCTGCACTATGGGCCTCAATTTCACCATGTGTAACATGAAAGGGTTAGACTAGGTAGTTTCTAAGGTTCCTTTCTGGCACTGACATTTGTTATGTGAGTCTAAGTACCCTATTTTTGTTAGATAAACATGGGGGGAGGATCAAGGGACATTTGAGGACTTCCAGTTTGGAAGCAGGGACAAAGTTCTCAGATTGTTTGTTTTGTATGGCTTTGCTTCTTCCCGACTGGTTTCTCCCCTCCCCAAGGGCCAAGGGCCACTGTAGTTAGGACAGCAGATGGGCATTACTGGGGTAGCAGGTCTTCAGGGTCAGAGGTTCATGGTTGCTTTGGAAGCCTGGGCTGGCACAAGAATACCATCATTTCAACTTGGCTTCACTGCTGGTGCCCCTTATCTCAGCAGCACTGCCATTGACCCAGAGAAGTCACCTGGGACCCCCATTGAGCATTCCAGCAACCCTTCAGGGTTGACTCTGTGAGGCCATGTGTGCCATTTTCAGAAGTCCTGAGAGCAGGGATTTCTAGATGATGATGTTGAAGAGCCCAAGCTTTTCCGACAGTAGGACCAGGTTTTTCTCAAGAATCTGAGAAATTCATACTGGAGGAGGCTCTGTGGAGGCCAGTGAAACTCTAAGCCTGGGCTTCATTACTAGACTATAAAAGAAAATGGGCATGAGCCTTTGACATTACACACACTTGTCCTTCCAAGGGACCTTAAGTTCTTCAAGCCTGGTTCTTCATTTTATGGGTGACGAGGAAAAGATGAGGAGACAGGCCTCCTCAAAACCACAGGACCAGAGGTTGAGGAGAGAGGGAAGGCATGTTATTATATGTGACCAAATGACACTGGTACTCCCCCTGTTTTCCAGGCCTTGCCAGTGAAGTATTAGTGAGCTGGAAAGAACCAACGCAGGGAAATTAATGAGGATATATCACACAGAAGGCAATGTCAGCTACACAAAGAGCCTCTCAGACACACACACACACACACACACACACACACAGAGTCTTAGTCATGAACACTTTTTTTTCTCACTCCACAGATACAAACACACATACACATACACACAGAGTCTTAGTCATGAACACTTTGTTTTCTCACTCCACAGACACAAACACACACACACACACACACACACACACACACACACACACACACACATGCCTGCGAGTATCTGGAGAGGCCTTACTACACACTCAACCCAGATTCTTGTACATGACTTTGTGATGCTTTCTGTGAAGATGCCAGTGGGCTAGTCCACACTACTGCTGGCACGAATTCACTGTGCCCAGGTATGGGAAGGGTAAAGGCTCACTGGAAATGGAAGGACATTTTCTAAAGAAAGGGCAGAAAGAGAGAGAGAGAGAGAGAGAGAGAGAGAGGGAGAGGGAGAAGGAGAGAGAGAGAGAGAGAGAGAGAGAGAGAGAGAGAGAGAGAACAAAGCAAGGCTAAAGTCCTCCCAGAGGCAGACTCGTGCTCGGGGTATGCTTTTGCAGGCCAGAAACTACAGAACTGGGAGTACTGCCAAGTGCTTTATCAAAGGAAACAGCCCGCCCAACAGCTGGAGATGGGTTCTTGCCAGCTGTGTGTGCCTCTTAGTCTCTCCTCCTTTTCTGTCTCCTTTTTCTATCTTCATTCACCTATCTCCTGCAGCTTTGCACTTTGCACTGGGACAGCCCACAGATGGACTACCTTGGGCATTAGGGAGTACCCTTGTTGCTAAATAACTGAGCAGATTGTAGCCTCAGCTGGACTTGGGGAGGCTTTCTTGTGAAGGGATGTATTTCCCAAAAGTTGGCCTCCAGGGGTCGAGCAAGGCAAACAGGACTGCAGGTGATTCTGTTGTAGTGAGATCCTTAGGGAGATATAGTCCAGTAGTCCCTGCTTAGCCTTGCTAGTGCTCACAGTAAGAGGCTGGTGCCTGGCTGGGCTGTGTGCTGGTGGCAACAGGATGTTTTCCAGCAACCTCAGCAACTTTGCTATCCATATTCATTAATTAGTTAATTAGTTGGATTCATTTCTGTAAGCCTTGGGCTTCCCAGTGGGGGAGGAAACAATGTAAGGACAAGGGGAAGCTATGCAAAAAGGTGTTCTCCCCTTCCAGTGAGCGGTGGTTCTTTGCCAGACACTAAAAAGGGGAAGGGCAAGAAGTACCTCCTGTGGCTTCACTCATTCTCCCAGCCTGTATCCACTTTGGACTCAGGCTGCCAGCTACAGCGGCCAACACAGGCCTGCAAGACTGCCCTCAAGCTGTGTATAGAAGCAACAGAATGGAGAATGGGCCAGTGAGGCCTGTCTGTTTGGTAAATGATGAGACTGGGCTTCATCCTCAGAGAGGTCTAAGGGCATCATTGCTTTCCCTGACCACACCCTCTACCTTTTACCTCAGTTGGAACCTGGGACCACCTCAAGGGAAGCCCAACATGTCCTCCAAGAGCCTGGCAAGTGCAAGATCTCTGTACCCAAGTGGCTGCCATATTCTGGGAACATAAATAATAGCTGATGCCTTAGACTCTGAAAAAATGCACCTTAAACTTTGAGTCATACTGAGTGGTATAAATGGTTCTGGGGATTTGGCTCAGTGGTAGAATGCTTGCCTAGCGAGCTGGAAGCCCTGGATTCAGTCCTCAGCATGAAAAACAAAAAATAAGGCTCTCATAAAAAAAGAAAAAAAATATGGGCTGTGGAGGTAGCTCTGTGGCACAAGTGCATGCCTCGCAAGTGCAAAGTCGTGAGTTTGAACCCCGGTCCTGAAAAAGAAAGAAAAAAGAAACAAAAATCAACCGAAAAAAAAAAAAACAGTAAAATAAATTTTTTTAAAAAAGGCAACTGAGTGGGATGAATAACCTGATCTATGTGTATTCCCCAAGTTTGCCATGTTGAGTTTGTTCTTTGGTAACTACCAGTGAATGGCAAGCACCCTGCCAGTTGTTCTAAAAGCTACCAAGAGGGGTAAAGGCCAAAAACTTAGATAATCTTAGCTTCTAGAATCTAGTGGGCATTGTGATGCCCATACCCTCTCTCTCACTCATTCTCCTGCCATTCTCATCTCCCCAAGCCAAGCTCTGAGATTGTCTCTCTTAGCCCAGTGCTCTTTTTTCCATTGTACAAATGGACATGTGCATAGGATTATATTTCACAAGTAGCCCTTAAATGTAATGATCACAGGCTTCAAGTCAGACAGAACTCAATTTCAATCCATAGCAAGCCACTTCCTATTTTGGGTGGGAGTTTGAGGAAGTTGTTTCTCTGATTTCTCCTCTTTAACTTGGGAATAAAACTGATAATATTGAATTTAGGGAGGACAAATTGAGCTAACATATACTATATGTGGAGTGCTTTAAATACTTCTCAGCTCAAAGTAAGCACTCAATGACTGTTAGCGACTGGTATTCATTACTGTCACCCTGTGCATGTGTAATGGTTGTGGGTATGCACCACAGGTTGGCTAATAGGACTGACTATGTAATGCACTGTAGACAGACCAGAGAGGCTTACTGGAATCTCAAAAGAATGCAATTCTGTTTGTCCAGCCCTAGTAACCACAGCCTTGAGTAGAACAAGATACAGAAGTCAAAAGCCTGAGACACAGCTCAACTCCTTATTCTAGGTGCTGTTCCTCTCAAACACAGCTTTGCCTTAGGCCTTAGTACAGAGTACACTGACTATTAGCATGGGCCAAGTGTCTTCTGGGATGTTCTGCTTCCTGATGTTCCTTCTTTGGGGTCTTCTTTGCTTTGCCTCTTCACCCTACCATGTATTCTAACACTTATGTCTTTGCTGCCTTGTCCCTAGTGCCGTTACCTTTGAGTGCACTTGAAAGGACAAAGCCAGGGCTTGAAAGTACCACTTTAGTCGTGGCCTGTGCATGACAACTCCTGAGGAAGAGAGAAAGAGGGAGGGAGAGGAGGGGATAAGGATGGAGAGAGAGACACACAGACAGAGACAGAGAAAGCGAAGTCCACATCCTTAGCGTGCCATTTTCTCTGTTAAACCTTGTAGTATCAAAATTTCTCATTCCTTTTTCTTATTTTAATATGTTTACTGTACATAATGATGACATTCACCATGAAGAATTAGTACACATGTATAACACATCTTAATTTATTTTTCATCCACTGCCCTTCTCCTTACTTCCTTTCCCCTCCCTCTTACTCCATCTCATCATCTCCTTCCCTTATGCAAAAATCTGTCTCCTTGTTTCCTATTATTTGTCTTTTATTTTGCTCTATAATTTATTTTTACTTTAGGCTTTCTCATATAAGAGAAAGCATGTAATATTTAAACTTGTGTATCTTATTTATGACACTTGACATCCACTTTCTTACAGGACTCAAGTTTATCCTTCTTTATGGCAGAGTAGTACTCCATTGTGGATAAATATCACAGTTTCTTTATTAATTCATCTGTCAGCTCAATCTGCCATCAGCAGTGACCTCTGAGTGCTGGCAGTCAGGAAGCTGACTTCACATTGATGGGATTTGGAATCTATGTCTTCATGGATGGAGGTTTATGAGCCTTACCCCCTCTAATTCCCTCACAGGGGCACTTCCGATGGTTGGCACCAGCAGCATGTCAGCTGCAGGGAGCAAATGGTGAGAGAGAAGAGATTCCAGGTCTTCTTTGGCTACAACTGATTACTTATTTCCTGTCCTTTCCCAGTTTGGGAGCATTTGTTGCTATCTGAAGGGCTAGGCAATGCCAGCACCACAATAAACAGCTTGTCCAGTACACACAAGCTCTTTGGACCCTGAAATGTCAGCTGGCCAACTGGCTCACAGCTAGACCCTGCTGCGTGCCATTTGCATCCGGCTCTGACAATACCGCTTAGCACTTGTAGAACTATGTGTCATAGCAACAAAGCTTGGGGGTGAGGGCAGTGTCCTAGCCCCAGCTCTGGGAAGTCAAGCTTGGGGGCCACACTTAGAAGCACTGGGTAAAGGGACTGCTTTAGGGATCCAGATCTGCTGGACCCAGACCAACAAAGTGGTTGGCCTCTTCTCTCCAATCCCAGGCCTTGCCCCACTGGCAGCAGCCAACCAGACTCCCTATACTCCATATGGCTAGGCCACTGGCTAGGACAGGACAGAAATGTCTTGCCCAGTGAAAGCCAGTGGGGTGTTGGAATATGAGCCTCCAGGGTGCCTACTGAGCTCAAAGGGCAAGACAAGAGAGAGGCAGCAGGCTCTGGTGGCAGGAGTGCCAGGCCAGGATCCAGGAAACCTGGGCTCTGCTCCCAGGCCCTGCTACCAACTCCCCTGGCGTCCTTGAGCAAGATCACCCAGAGGGCAGGGTTGGGGGAGCAGGCATAGATCCAAAACCTTGCCTAGGAGAAGATGAGCTGTGAAATCTCATTTATGCATTTGGAAGGTGAGGGTGGGGTGTTTAACCAGGAAAACTTTCCATTGAACAGCCAGCTACTCACTGCCTCTAAGCACCTCAGATACACTTTGATGAGCAGTCGATCCAAGTTCAGGTGCTCGATGGACATGTCAGAAAAAACAAGTTTGGCTTCTTCCAAAATTCCTGTCCTTTGCTTTGCTTGGGAGGCAAGCAAACAGAGATCTCAACTGCCAAGACTGAGAGTAGAGGGCACAGTTGTCCCTTAGCTGTGGAAGTCTTTGGGATTGTCCTCACTTATGCCTCTTGCAGCAACCAAAGAGCAGCTTCTCTATCATGTGAGGCGTGTCTCTGATTCTAGGAGTTTGTATAAAAGAGATGTCTCTTGGTTCACCAGCCTACATGCCCTTGCCTCAATGTCTCCATGTTCACATCATCACACATGCTTATTCTCAGGAATACCTTACATTTTGTCACTGCCTTCATCTTCCTGCTAGCAAAAAAAATTTCTATTCATCTGGCCCTGTGAACTGAGAAACTTGTGAAGTACAATAGTATTCAAAACACAGTTGCTAAAATCTACATGTCTGACATTGAGTAGATGCTTAGTACATATTTATCACATGAATCCAGTCTGAAATAAACTCTGATATAAAAGGCTGTATTTCATAGCAGAAGCTCTAGGTTCTGCAGTAGAATCAGTTCAGAGGCATGAAGCAGAAGCCTGTCTGAGACCGTGCACAAAACAGTATGGGGCAGCCACCCTCTGTGCAAGGAAAGAAGGTAGGCTACACCCATGGTGCAGGGGAGTGGCTGTCTGGGCAAAGTGCCAACATCCACTCCAGTCTGAGAGCCTCAGACACTTCCCAGCACAGGAAGGCCCCATGGTGCTAATTGGCTTTCGGGTTGTTCTCCTCCTGAGTGAAGGCCCAGCGTGGCAAAATCGAGTCAGGTTGAGCTTTCAGAATCTCTATTGGAGCATGGGGAAGCTCCTAGTTATTCACAACCAGGTGCCAGTTGCTAGGGAGTGCCTAGGATCTGATAAGCATTGCCTGGGGAAACGAGGAAAACCTTGACCAGGGTCTTCACAAGACACCCATATCACAACATGCCACTTGATCCCCATTAGTTCAGAACGTTAAATGTTGCAGTATGACCTTTGCAGTGTCCCTTGCCAGAGTCCTATGCTGTCTATGCCTTCACAGCAGGGTGGGTAAGAAAGAGCAGTCCAAGAGGAAAAAACAAACAGAGGAAAGGTCTCTGGGTCTGTTGACATTATAAGTGCTATTGATTTTACAAGATTTTTCCATCGAGAGGACAGTAAACTGACCTCATTTTTTTGCAGCTGGCTCAGGCTTTGACGCCACTGTCTAGGCCATGAACCGAGAATCCAAGGGGCTGTGGCTTTATCTCAGCACATATTTGACACTCAACACTCTCTACAAGGTCAAGTTGGGCCTGGGTGGAAGATAGGAGATGTGTGTGGCTCCAGGTACCTCAACTCTTCTACCTTTTCCCAGAAATGTTGTGTGACCCTGGGCCCAAGCACTTTTAGAAGTGTGGGAACTGCATGTCGGAAGAGGAGGTTTTTCTGGTAAGACCAAGAAATAAAGCTTAGGCAGGAAGAGAGCAATTTAAAGAGCACTAAACTGAAAGCTCGTGATTTAAGTTCTCATCCCATTGTGCCATAAAATGAGTTGTCTGAATTCAGGCAATCAGTTTTCGTTCTCCTGGTTTCAGTATTCTCATCTGTTAAATGATAGGTAGAAAAATTTCTTCCAGATTAAAAGGTCACCAGGATTGTGGAAAATGCAGACATTAGGAAGGAGAAAACTATAGAGAAGGAACGAGCATAAAAAATTCCAAGCCAAGCATGTTAGTACATGCATGTATGTTCTAGCACACTGGGAGGCAGAGACAGGAGGATAACAAGCTCATATCTCACCTGGCCACTTTAGTGAGACCCTATCTCAAGAAAAAACTTCCAGGACAGTGCAAAAGAGAAAGGTGTCATGATGGAGTGGAAGTTGCCCTGGGTGTGGATTTAGTTTTCCAGACCCTAGCCCTGATTCTATCATTAAGGAGCTGTATGAGAACAGGCAGGTCACTTCTCTCTTTCATTCTTCATTCAAGTGGGAGGGATAAGTTAGTCCCTGATTACCCAGGCTACTTTATTCTTGAGCAGACTAGATACACACATGTCAGAATGTTGGACATAAAAGCAGTACTCAGTGGTGTGACATGGATAACAGGGGCATTTGGAGAAGAGCAGGGTGGTGGTAGCTGGCAGACTAAGGCTTTCTTTACCTACAGTACAAGGGAGCAGAGGAAAAGAGTGAACTAGATATCTCTCGATAGCTTTGTCCCTCCCTGGCTCTGTGACCCTGGGCAAGTCTTTGCCTTAGCCAGATGTCAGTTTTCTCATCCATAAAAGGAGAAAATTGAACTACTTGATCTTCAAGGTTCTTTTCATCTCTCTAAATATTCCAGGAAACCAAAACACACACACACACACACACACACACACACACACACACACACACACAGCCTGATGATGCCAAGTAAGCCAAAGGGGAAGATTGTATGTTCAAGAAAGAAACTAGCCTGTGTGGTTCAGACATTTATTCCTGGAGTAAAGAAAAACAGCAGTAATCAGAGGGGGGACGCAGAGGAAGAAGAAGTAAAAAGCAAGGTCATATCAAAGGAGTAATTCCAAAGAAACACATGCATGTTCAGAAAGAATGCCTAGTTGGATGGTGTTGGTGAGAAGCCACCACTCTGAGTAAAAGCCTCAAGTGGGTCCCAGAGTCAGATGTTGATGATGGCAAGTACTATGGCAGACTCACCAAACACTGACCCCAAGCTGGAAAGCTGCAACGCTCAAATTAACCAATTTTCTTCCACTAGGAACAACGTGGTCAAGGGATTCTCAATGTCTGATAGTCGTGGATGTATATGTTACTAATCTTTGCTCAAGACCAGAGATAGAGTCTGTGCAGGTGTGGATTTAACCTGCCATGGGGTCACATGACAATCTCATGACAGAGCTAGATTAAAGTTATTCTGTTTCCTGATCTAGATCTTGTGTGTCCCTTGCTCCATCTTCTGGATGCTCTTAAATCCCTAATTAGAATTTTGGCCTCTTAGGAGAAAAAAAAAAAAGGAGTACTGCAAAACCAGCTCAAACTAACTGAGCCCCAAAAGCCTTGGGCAACCTAAGCATGCTGGCTAGTATCTGATGGGTCATTTGGTGGCAACGCGCATGCTTGGTGCAGAGGCAATTCGGTTGGGTAAGAGAGAAGAGCATGAGTCTAGATTCTCAAATCACAACAGTATGACCTGGGCTGCTCACAGCTGCCCTAAGTTGCTGCCTCCTAATCTGTTGTCTATACATTTTTTTACATACAGTTATTGTGAAGCATAATTGAAGTAATGGATGAAAAGTACTTAGCAGAGTGCCTGAACATAATAAACTTTTAATAGACAGTAGTTATTTATTATTATCATTGTTGCCATTACTGGTAATAGATGTGAAAGTTTGCCATCTTTCTTACCAACCTCCAAATTCTCTCTTCCCTCCTTATTTTCAGAGCACTGCCCTTCAACAGGTTCAGCAGCTGAGCCCACCTTCTTTAGTTCCACTACGAGACCAGATTTCCCAGATGGCCTTTCCAGTGAGTCCCACCTCCTCCCATCCTGCCTGCCAATATGGGGCCCTAGCAGCAGGCAGAAGGAGGGAGACAGGTGGCAGGGCCAAACAGAATGAGGCCATGCCTTGCCACCCTGTCACCAATTCCCTGGCAAGGCCAATCAAGGTCACCTTTTGTTTCTAATTTCCTGTTTTAGGGAGAGGAAGGTTGAAATGCAGCCACATCGTAGTGAGAGCATTTAGATGAAAACAAGAGCTTTGCCTTCACAGTTTGAAGAGTCTCTCTTCAGTATTCTCCACACTAGAAGACATTCCAGACAAGCACAGTGCTATTGCCCAGGAGCCTGGGAGCCATTAATTCTGAAGTGGAAGCCCAAGTTTTTTCAGAGAAGTCTTTGGGTGTGGTCCTGCAGAGAGTGGATTGCTTGTGCTGGGAAATTCACAAGGTGCCCCAGACTGTTCCCCAACCTCTCATCCCTGGGGGAAAGGTGGGGATACCAGAGAAACTTGGTGGCATTAGGCCAGGGAGAATAGAAATCACACTGCAGTGTGTAGGTCCTAGAAATGAAGGATTTGGCTCATTCTCCAAGTTGAGAGGTGACATGGGTTGGGAAGAACAGGCAAGGCCTGCTGAACTTAGCTCAAGGTGGGACAAGCAGTTGTCTACCTGGTAAGATTTCAGGGCCCCCTAAGCATATCACACCAAACATGTAACAAAACGATAGTGTGTTTCTTCACTATTTGCTGAGTACTGTGCATTGTGCTTAGCTTCCATAGCCAATTGTCATGTACAGTCACTATTCTCCAGAGCCCCTTCATCTTTAATGCTTTGATGGAGAAAGCCTGAGGTCAAGGCTGGGAAAACAGAAGCCTGAGAAACAGAGGCCCTTGAAAGGTGAGGGAAGGCCTGAGGAGGACAGGATGGGTGATGATGGTGAGGAAAACAGGGCAAATCTTCTTAAAGCAGGGTAGAGATGTACAGGAGACCAAATAGGATTAAGGCCAAGACCCAGAGGAAAGACAAAAGTTAGAAGAGAGGAAAGGGGACTGGCCTAGAGCATATGGGAATGTTTTATAAAAACACAACTATGGATCCTGAATGAATCCTTCAAATACAGCAGGGCAAAGGGAGACACCATAATTTCCCCTTGTTCAGTGCCTTGACATTTAAGAAATGCCAGGCATGTTGGTGTGTCCTATAAGCCCAGCATTTTGGAAACTGAGACAGGACTGTACATTCCACGACAATCTAGGCAATATATTGAGAACCTTTTCAAAGACTTTTTTTTCTCTACATGCACATGCACACACACACACACACACACACACACACACACACGTCTCTAATTTTTCTAATATCCTGCTGAAGTCAGTAGGACAGGGATAATTGCCTCCATTTGGCAGATGAAGAAACTAAGACACAGATTAAGTAACTTGCCCAAAGTCACACTATTTGTGACTTTCAAGATGGGAACAGAACTGTGGTCTTTACTACCCTAATGACTTTTCAGAGTAGATAGCCCTTTCTATAGTGTTTTTTATAGAATGTTAGAAAGGACTCCTGTCCCATAAATCAGTCTCTCCCCTTGCTCACTGATACCTGAAATTTTACTCTTAGAGATTTTTTTTTGAAACTGTGACTCCTATTGGAATGGATATGTGTACCACTAAAAGAAAGTAGGGAAGACAAGGGAGACCATCTGTGTACTTCAGAGTCCTGTCTAGAAGTGATCTTAGGAGAGGGCTGGCAATGAGTAGATCAGAGGGAAGAATACAGCAGTGGCAGTCTTGCCTCTTTTACTTAAAGAGGGGAGGAATTATGGCAGTGTGAATGCAGGCAACTCCTGGAAGGGAGCAGATCTTCCCAGTGGTGAGACTGGCCTCAGACCTTCTAATGAGTGAATGCACCAGCCGAGTCTTTGCAGGGACATTAAGGGAGAACCTACATGTAGCCTTTGGGGAGGGGGGAGACTATCTGTAGTGTGGCTGGAAAAGGAAGCAGTTTGGCCTAAGAAACTGGAATTATGGAGGAGGATGGTGCGCTATTTAGGGAGCTGGCCCACAGCCAGAGGCTAGTCCCAAGGGGATGAACAGAGGCTTGAGAGTTCTGGGCCCCATTCCAGCTCCTGACCTTGAGTTACCATGCAAATCGGCACCTTTCTTATCTCAGCTGAGACACTCATCAGGTCTCTATTATCTCAGCTTCCCATTTTATAGAAAACTCTGTAAATGTTACTCCCCTGTCTCCTCTTTCTTACTGACCCTGCCTTGTATCGCCAGCCCTTGCCAGGCTAACTCCCGTCCCATAATCTACTGGTAGCATCCCTCTTGAGCCTCATGGAAGCTCTTGCTTGCTGCTTTTGGTCTCAGATCTGCGTCTCCCCACTGCAGGCTTCTCCTGTTTCCCATGATGTAGACACATTCCTCTTCTGAGGCAAGGAGCTGGAGGTCTCATCTAGTCCTTGGCCTGATCCTCTTGCCTCAGAGATATAGTTGTAAATAGCTGCATCTGAGAAGATTCCAGTACAGACTGTAGACCTATGATCATCCATAGAAGTCACATTTGCTATGATTTCATTCATTTCATTATTCTGTTTGTTGAGTTTGTATGGTGTTCAGACATTGTTGTAGGTACTGGGGATATATCTCCTGGTTTCATGATGCTCTCAGTCTAAATAGGAATATCATTCATCAAAGCACCTAAACAAACATAAATTTGCAGTCTCGGTTCTCTCATATTACAGTTAGAGGGAGTTGGAATCAATAATGATTATAGAGCTTTTCAAGGTGGTTCTGCTAGCCAGAGAGGCAAAACCAGATCAGAATCCAGGTTTCTTGCCTACTATTCCAATATCCTCTCTGCTATGTTCTAGGAAAAATATAGCACAAGTGTAAGAGCATGGTGTTTACCCCTATACATAGTGCCAACCCTAACTATAGTTACTATAGAATGTGACTTTTTGTGCAAGATTTGGAAATCATAGATAAGCAATCTCCTCACATCATTGACACCATATGATTTTGCCTCATACTGGACTGTACTGTCTTTTGTCTCTTTTGATCCTCATGGCTGAGTCCTTTGTCATTAATGAGGAACCATTCCTGAGATGATCAAACAGCTACCCTTAAGCAATTTCTGGCTACTGAACCGAAATGAGGAGCCAGCCCACCCTAGCATTCTAGGAGAGGCTCACTTTTTATGGGAATTAACTGCCTTGGAATTCCTTTAAGTAGTAGAAAGCAGATAGCCACTGCTTAAGGACTTTCTCACCTTGACCCTAATAAAGACCTTCTAAAGATCCCACCTGCAGTTGTGATAAAAGCGTTCAAAGAAAGACACATTGCTAAAATGTCTAGTCTTTGCATAGAATGTAGTTGTGCCTGAAGCTCTCCTCAAAACAAAGTACAACAACCAACAGCCCCAAGCAAATCATTTAATGTTCTTGAGCTTCAATTTCCTCCTCCATACAATGGGGCTACTGATAGTGTTATACCCAACCTCTAAGGCCATGGACAGGATTCCAGAAGCTAATGTATATATTGTTCTTAACACAGTGCTCTCTAAGCAATCAATATGGCAAGGAGCTACTACTGTTATTATTTGGATCAAATTAAGCTTTGAGTTCTCCCAGTGGTAGGGCAAGACCTCACAGCTATTCATCCCATCCCTCCCTGTTATTAAGTGGAAGTTTTCCTATGTCAGTTTTCCTTAATGCAAGGCCCACCTGCAGGGCAGTCCCTGCCTGGTGATTCACTGTGGGATGAATTCCACCCACCTATTTTAAGCTGTTCTGCACCCCCACATAGTGGATATGTTTACACAGGGGAGGATGGTCCCAGTCAAAACAAGATGAAAATACACTGCTGGCTGGGAACCCTAGGCTAACTGGTCTCAGGTCCTCTCCCAGCTGTCAGCACTTCACAACTGGGCAATGAAGTGGGGGACACGCAGTCCTACTCCCCTGCCTCCCTCATTGACTAGGCTCTGCCAAGTATCAGGCAGCTGGCCATCACCAGGTCAAGCAAGAAGTAGCTCCAGTGCTGAGGTTTTCTCAGAGTTTACATGGAGGGTGGAGGGGCAAGGGCTACCTTCGCCAGCTCTAGTGTGAGTACTGTATCTGCTGCCAGGGCCATCTGGTGCACAGGCAGAAAAGACCTCTGCTAATAGAGAGTGGCAGAAAATGCCCAAAGAAAGCTCCCCCAGTGAGCTGTCGAATTTCTCTCGCTAAATTTATTCCTTTGGGCTAATGAAGCTTTTGATGAAGAAAAAAATTACCTCAGAGAAGGAGAATCCGTCAACCTCACTCAAAACACAGACTCTTCCTCAGGGTCAGCATCTCAGCTGTGCCACTTATAAAAGAGTCAGTAGAGCTTGTGGAGAAGAAAAGTTCTGGGGAGCAAGCAAATGGGATCTCTCAGACAGGGAGCACTGAATGTAAATGTCCCCAGCCTGTCTAAAGCATCTTCATAAATAACTTTCTCTTATTTACCAAGAAGAAGAAAGCAACTGCATTGTATGGTGAGTATGTTTTATGATAGAATGTGATTCCTACTTCAGGCATAAGGATCTTGCAGCATAGAGAGCTTGTAACCCTTCTGTGTAGTCTCCCAGCTCCCTGCTGAGCAAGGTGGAGAAAGGACAGACCTCCTGGCTTAATTTTCTTGCCTTGTGCTCATGTTAACCAAGTTCAGTTGGAATGTGTGCTAGAGTTTCTCAGACAGTGCCTTCCTTTGCGTATGTATCAGGGGAGTCCTTTCAATTCTCCATATGCTACTTGTCTGAGGGATCAGTATCAGCTCCATGGGCCACACCTATCATTGTAGGAACCTACTATTAGAGAGAAATCACCTGGTGATGTCCAAGATACTTTCTGGATTATCTCCCAACTATGCTCAGGCACCATAAAAGCTACTACTCTTAGAACTTCCCACTTAACAGAGTCTTAAATATTTGGGCATATTTGCATGTCTGCTGAAAGCTCAAGACCACCAGGTAACCAGTAACCACTTTGATCCTCCTTCCTCAGGCAGTATTCCATCAGTGTATACTTAGCCAGCCTGGGTTGCTTCTCCCAGAAGCCCCTACTCTGTGAACCAAGCTGACAAAGTCATCATATTCCTTCCCTGAGAAAAACTAAATGGTTCATTTTCTGAAAATAACTTTATTTTAATATGATAGCTCAATCTCTCAAATCCAAGGGTTAGTGGCTTGCCTTGGCAGATGTCAGGATATATCTGGGCTTTTATGTCCCTCCACTTCCCAATCATTGTATTTATTGTATATGAGTGAAACTAAGAGAATCAGGCTTACTAGCCCTAAATCCCTTTGTGATATTGCCAGATGAGACTTGGCTGCCCTGCTCCTGGGTTTTATCACCTGTTAGTGCTCCCTATGGGTGCTCTATGCTCAACTGACCCAGCCCGTTTAGCTACACATGGAAGCTGACCAAAGCACTAGCATTAGCAGGGAACCAGGAGCACACTCCAGAGTGAATTATCCATTTTATTTACAAGGTCAGGCCTTGCTTTCAGGTCATTAGTGGCCACTTATTCAATTAAACTGTTTCAGGCTTCCCAAGTACCGTATGTTTTATTTTCTCAGATTTTTCATGTTTTGACTGCATAATTTCTCTAAATGATTGTTCTCAAATTCAAGTGCTAATGAAAAGCTAATACATGAATTTGCCTATACAGTATTTCTTGAAACAATAAGACTGATGTTACCTTTAGAGAGGCTGTCAAGGTTAAAAAAAATGTGTGAGTTAGAAATGTTGCAAACAGGGAACAACTGCTGTGAACATCAAAAGAATAACTTAAATACTGATTCTACTTTAAGATCAATTCCTCAGACCATCCTCTCCCCATAAGCAGTATGGATATCTTGTTGAAATCATGGGAACTGAACAGAAGTTTAGAAATGCTAGGGCCGGGGAGATAGCTTAGTAGAATAAGCATTTGCCTGGCAAGCGCAGGGTCCTGAGCTCAATCCCTGGTACTGCAAAAAAAAAAAAAAAAAAAAAAAAAATGCTATACTCTGAAACAGCATTGAAAGGGCTACACATCTGAAGAGCCATTTTGCCTGCAATGCTTGGAGACCAGGTCCCTTATGTGTCATCGAGTAGGTCATATTTACATTTCTGCTTTTCACTCTCCAAGAAACTCAGAAATGCTGCTTCAAGATGTCCATAAAGTCTATAAAATAAGGCAGATGTATTTAATATCACCAAGGCAAGGATATCTTTAACTTGAGACTTGGCTGCCCTGCTCCTGGGTTTTATCACCCTTCAATGCTCCCTATGGGTGACCTATGCTCAACTGGCTCAGCCCCTTTAGCTACACATGGAAGCTGACCAAAGCACCAGCATTAGCAGGGGACCTGCAACTTTGTCAACCTGTTAAAAAAATAAAAGCCAGGTGTGTTGGTGACATTCTTTTGTAATCCCAGCACTTTGGGAGGCTGAGGCAGGAGAATTGTAAGCTTTAGCCCAACCTGGGCAACTTAGCAAAACCTTTCTTTAAAAAAATACAAAAAGAAATGGGCATATAACTCAGTGCAAAGGCACTGAATTCAATCTGCAAAATGAATGAATGAATGAATCAGTCAGTCAGTCAGTCAGTCAATATAAAGTGGCATTATCAGGCCAGGGAGATAGTTCAGTGGTATAAACCCCTGCCTCGCAAGTGCAAGGTCCTTAGTTCAATCCCTGGTATAAAAAATAAAATAAATAATAAAGTGGTATTATCCATGTTTCCAAACCTTAAGGTATATGTAAACATGTGTGCATTTTGTAGTGTATATATTTTGGGAGAGAAGAGTTTCTCTCAACTCTTGTTATCACTGTTGAGTCCCAGTACCTGTTCTTGAGTCAAGAGAAATCACTATTGACATGACAGATACATTCTGAGTTATCCTCCAAGTGTATGCAGTACTGGGTTTCCCAGGATGTCAAAGAGCACTTGTGATACTCTTCTCAATTGCTGAGCTAGTAACTGTCTATATTTGGCTGTTCCTCAGTTTCCATATTTACTTTAGCTCTTCTGCAACTCTGTCAACAAACTCTGTAGTACTATTAGTTTTAGCAAATAACAGAATATTAGAACTGTTGACCCGGATTCCTTAGTTTGCTGCTAGAGTTCTATCCCAAGACATAGGCGTTACCATTCCTCTTATTTTTTAATGTGTATGAGCTGTAGTGACAGGCTTTTCATGGTCAAGCCCACCATGCTGTGCTGCCCACGGATGTTTAAGGCCACTAGTGCCACAAGGCCTTGCCCACAAAGACCCAGACAGGTCTTTGTGCTGGGTGACACAAAGACTTCTGTCAGTTGATTTTTAAAAAATGAAGGCCAATGCTTGGAATTTTCTATATTTTTATGCTTTATCCATACAGTCTTGCTGTAGCCTTGAAAAGAAGTCTGTACTTGATAAGGTGACTTCAGTGCTTACCATTGCTATTGCCAGGAAGTGCTCAGGAATGATATGTTAGGGTAGCACTAAGAGTTTCCAGGCTTTGACCCAAAATATCTTTTTCTTTCAACCCCATACCCAATACCAAGTGTCTAAAGGAGCAAGAGAAAAGGTTAAATGTGTCGCTGTTGCTGGCAGGCAACCATGAAATTCAAGTCTTGGGGGAAATAGAGCTTTTGTTTATTTCTAAGCTCCAATCCTAGCAGCCAGTATAAATTAAACATAAAAATAAAGTAAAATACTCAAACATATGCTAGATATATACCACAGAGAATAGTGAATTCCTCCTACTCTTCCTTGTTGGGAAAGGAGAGTCACTGAGCAGTAGATACAGCCTCATTGCCAAAGAGGGCCCCCTAGGCTATGCAATGGAGTGATAATAGTAAGGATGGATGAACTCCAGGCCTAGATCAAGGTAGGGATGAGCATATTTGCAGAGATCCTGGCACGTCTTTGTTGTCAGTCCTACCAGGTTCCTAGGGGCAATGAGACATACCTGGGAACTGACCCTCATCTGACTAGGTGGTGACAGCCTCAGGGCTACAGAAAAGCTGGCTTCTGTAGAATGAAGGTTGTGCTGATCCATTGACCAGTCTATGCTCTTAGAGAAAAATCAGCCCCCTCCTCTGACCTGAGTTCTTCTTTCTTCCCCACTGTGATGCCCATCCCTATGCCCCAGCTGCC
Source organism: Capromys pilorides (assembly GCA_004027915.1). Lineage (NCBI taxonomy): Eukaryota > Metazoa > Chordata > Mammalia > Rodentia > Capromyidae > Capromys > Capromys pilorides. Next base: position 653 of record PVKN010013572.1, on the reverse strand, counting down.
CAAGCAGAGTTCCCACTGATAGTTGTGAAGTGTCTTGGAATGTGTTTCTCACAACAAAGAGAGAAAAATTTGCCAAGGATTTAAAAAGAAGTCAGAATAGGTCCTTGGGTTATCCCTGTAATAATAACTTTCATTCATGGTCTGATCAAGCTTCTAGGAGCTACAGAGACAGAGATGTCAGAATAGACAGTGAGTCAGGAATATGCTAAAGTAACTGTATCAGAATGCATCAAACAGAGTATATCTCAGTGCCTGTGGCACCCCAGGGGCTCTTTAGAGACATCCTTTCTTGGCTTTTGCCTTTAGGCCACAGCTTTTGACACTCTAGTTTAAACTACAAAGTCCTATATTTCCAACTTGCCATGTCTTGTAGTCTTACTATCCATTTGGTATCATGGAGAAACTAACATCAGAAAGAGACACAGCTACATACATACATACACACACACACACACACACACACACACACACACACACACACACGCAGTTGCCCTCCCTGCCTAATTCTGAGAATCAGACTATGTGAAAGGGTCTGAGGAGGTGTTTGCATTAGTGTGTGGGTGCTTTATGCTTCTCTTTTTTCCTGATTAGGTGTGTGCATTCCTTGTCAGCAGTTCTCAAACCAGAAAGGAGAACTTCTTTAACACCACCTC
>PVKN010013571.1:0-19829 GCA_004027915.1 Capromys pilorides | reverse complement strand
ATTTACACATTCTTTGCATATATATATTTATATTAGCTAATCAAATGTTCATTTTTTTTACTAACTGGAGTTTTTAAAAAATTAAGGTTCTTAATCTTTTTTAATTGTATGCCAGCAGTATTTTTCTAGCCTCTCACTTGCCTTTTAATTTTATTGTGAGTATTTTTACCATATAAAAGTTTTAAGTCTGTATGTAATCAACTTCATCATTTTTCTTCATATCCTTTGAAGTTATACTGAGAAAGTTATACTAAAAAGTTAAACTCTCCTTCATTTGCAAATATAAATACTCATCAGTACTCGCTTTCATTTTTTAATGAACAAATTGAAGCGTTTGCATTTAACTCTGTAACTCGAACCAAATTTATTCTGTGTATGATTTTCTTCTTGATTTTTGCTGAGCATTTTGAACACATTTAAAGAAAAAAAAATTGATAATAAAAATGAAGTATTTCACATAGTTACTTCCTTCTTTCCTGCCCAGAAGTACATATGCAAAGAATGTGTAAATATTATGACCCCCAGGGAGATCTCAGTAGAAGTCTTCCTTAATGTCTTAATGCTTCAAAGGACTTGGGAACAAAGACGGTTTCTCTCTTTCTATTGACCCATTTTATTTGCATAATCTTTTCTGATGTCACAAGAAAGAAGTGAGTAGATTTGTTCTGGCATCAGAAGGCAGATCTAGGACAGATGGGTGAAAGTTATACAGAGGTGCTCAGATCAAACTGAGGGAGACAATGTGGTCTGAAAGTCATTGCCCTCATCTTCCCATGGACATTGTCCTCACCAGCTTACCTAGTACTCTGGAGGCACTTTCAATAGGATGCTCTGCTGTGCTTTTGTTACCATGCTCTTGGATGAGAGTTCACAGACAGGGATCTAGCTTCAAGAGTCTGCAATATGTGGTGGGCCACTGCATCAGCAGGGTGCTGGGTGTGGGGGGCCCACCTGAGGATTGTTTGCAGCAGCATAAAAAGAGAACTGGAGAGGAAAAAATGTTGCTGTGGGTACTCCTGGGGAGCTTGGCATGCTGGCTTTTTAATACAAGCTCAGCTCTTCTCACCTTTGGAGGAGCTTGGAACCTTGTTGTCACTGAGAAGGGCTGCGGTGCACCTGTGGGAAGCTCTGATCCTTACTTTAAGCACGGTTTCCTGGTTGCTGAGGGTAAAATGCTGCAGTGTCTGATTTCCTGGAGAAGCATGTCGCTCTGGCTTTCCTGATGTGAACTTGGTTGTTAGCATCAGAGGAGCTTGGGATCTCACTGTTGCTGAGAATGCCTGTGGAACTTTTTGCAGAAGTTCCAGTCCTTACTTTGAGTGTTGCTTTCTGGTTCCTGTGCAGATCCTTCATCCTGCTAACACAGACTTTCTAGCTTTTACCACTGACCTTTGTGCCTTCCCTGCATGAATCTATGAAGCAGATTTGTGTGAGACCTTGTCATGGGCTCTATCTAGGCATCTATTGATCCTGTGGAGGTCATTGTCATGGGCTATAGGTCTTCAGCTGGACCCATACAGGACACTTCTGTGGGATTTAGACCCTCAGCTATATTCTTTGGTTCATTGGTGTTTGGAAATATTTCCTGTATCCTTTTATTTGACTCTTTGGGTGACTATTATAAAATAATCCTATAAATTATGTGTCCTGTATTATTTCCCTTGCAAACTCAGACTATGACAGGGTAGAACAATATCTTTCACTTAAATAACTTAATCTCTATGATGTAGTTACTATTTATTAAGCACAAATTAGAGAAATACAGCAACCATTTTATTTTTCCCATGATTCTTTGGTGGGACAGAAAGGAAGGCAAACTTGGGAGGTTTCATGGGGCTGCTGTTGTTGACAGCTGTAGCTGGTGGTTAGCTGTTGTGCAGTCATCTATGAACTTGACTGCAAGAGCATGGAAAACACCAAAACAATACCCAAGATTTAGAGGCAGATGTATTTACATTGATGGCCACTGATTGAGGTCATTCCCAAAACATCAGGCCCAGCTCTCTGGTGCCTTGGGGTTTTAATATGATGCATAAGCAGGAAGTACAAAGATGGTACAAACAGCCTGGCAGTTCTTCTGAGAAGCTAGCAGGGTGAGATCATAGGTTAGAAGTGTAGATCAATGATAATCAATTCATGAAGCCTGCTACAAAAATACAGTCTGGCATCCTGCATGTTTAGTTAAGTCTTCATGGTTATTGGGGTCAAGAAAGTATAAAGCCGTAAAGCAGTTACAGAGCTAGGCAATATCAAAAGAACAAAGACTTTCCTTTTCAGTTGGGCTGAACATTAGAAATGTCTCCCTTACATGGCTGTCGGTGGATTCTGGCTACTGCAATGAGCTCAATTCAGGTGCTGACTTGTAGTCTTCAAGGATGGTATGGTACCTTATGGTATGTGGGCTTCTTGCATGGTACCTGACTTTCTTCAGCACAGGTGCCATAAGAGAACCAAATAGAAGGCAAATGGTCTCTTCTGATCTAGTCTGAGAAGTCAGGTCGCGTGGCTCCATCTTACTTTGTACACATGTTATAGGCGGCCAAGTTATATAGAAATATTATAGGCAGTCAGACAGGGCTGGGCCCTCAAGGAGCCAATATGGAAGACAAGATACCTCACAACTGTGAGAGAGACAGACACTCCTGCTGTAGGCAAGACCTTAAGACCAAAGAACAAACACATGTTTACTTCTCTCAAGATAAACATCGAGATTGATAATCACCTTGAGAAAGCCTGGAAGTGTCACTAACCCAGCCCCCTATAGGAAGAGCTCCTGTTTTATCATCACAATGGTCTAGGGTTTATTTCCTGGTAGTCCTATTGGTTGACTATAGTTATGTCCCATGTCAGGTGTGAGTTTCCATGTTTTCCACCTTAGACCCATCTCACCTCGTGCTTTTGCTCTATAAAAATTCCTAGACAGGGCAGATTCAGGGGCAACCCACTCAGGTGCCCATTCTGCTCCCCTCTCAGTTGGGAGATTCATTCCTCAATAACGTCACACAGATTTGAGAAAAGGGAACATAGAACTCCATCTCTTATCAGGCAAAGTATCAAAAAATTGGAAAACTTTTTTAATTGGCACACCTATCCACATGTTTTCTTATACCCTTCCTCTTTTTTATCCATGATTTGTGTTTTGGGGATTCTTGTCTGCATGGTTCATCTTTGTCCCAGTGTAGAGATACAGTTGGAGGGTAGGAATTTGACAAAAGAGGATGTAAGATTTTTGTTTGCTTACACATAAATTTAAGCATATCATGTAGAAAAGTGTTTCCTTCAATGTTTCACTGAGTTATTGTCTTTAGATTGGTTGAACATCAAATACATAGTTGCACCTTGAATTCAGTATGTGTTCCATTTATTTCTAAACAAAACCCAGCTTAGCTAGAGAAAGAGAGAGCTAATACCTCACACTGTCCAGGCCTTGTTTACCTGTTCTGTGCTGGGGTTTCAAAGTTGACCTTAGTTCCTGACCCCTAACTTCCAGGAGTGTCAGGCTGACTCCACTGCCTCTTCATGAATTTCTGAGATCGGCCCTCTCCGACCCCCAAGACTTGATTCGGCCTTTAATCAGGAGCGCTGGTAGTGATAAAGGAATTGCTGTAACAATTTCTTTCCTGAGTAAAAATATTAACTACTTGTCTTCCAAAAATCCTGACTTCTTTACATCCTTACATCTGAAAGGCCAAGTAGGCAAAAGCTCAATCACTTAAACTGGAAAACACTGAGTTGTAGGTGAGTTTATATAATTCTTGTAAGCATTGCTTTGACCTGGAAGCTGAGGAACCAGGCAGGCAGCCCTTTCATTTACTGTCTGGCAGCAACTGCAGAGCTGTTGTGTCTGCTTTAATTAGGGCACGTTTCCAGCTCCAGAAGGGTATGAATGCAGCAACTATTTGTTGGTTTATGTCCCAATAACATCAAAATGGCCTAGGGTTTATTTGCATCGACTGCTCGGGGGAGTAGATGGCTTTTTGATTGTTACCTTGCTCTGTGCAGCCTGTCAGGGACTCACAGCAGTGGAATAGGGAAGCAGTGAAATTGTGTTACTACAGTGACAGAGCTGCAGTACTCTTTTGTGCTGCATCTTCTTAGGGGGTGGCAGCGGAGAGCATGGGACTTGGTCTAATGAGACAGTGAAAACCGGATATATATGGTGAGTTAAATCTCCCCTCTTTGTTTTTATCTGCTTTAGAAGCCATCCTACTATTTAAATTAAAAATAAAAGAGTAAATGGGCTGGACATAATACAGCTATAAACCTATATCCATCATAGATTTAATCAATCATTTTGAGGGATCATTTATTTCAAATGCAACATATATGTGTCAAGTTTTTGCTCTATGATATGTAGTCATCATCTAGTGGTTGGAATTTATCAGTAAAAGCAAGAATATTCCGATTTACAATTTGGTTCCAGTCTAGCCTTTTGTTCTCATAGCGTATCATCCCCAGCCCTCCACCTATGCATACATGAAAACTGGTTCCTTCCCTAAACAGAAAAGTTATCTAAGATCTCTGGCATTGACAGATACTGGATTAACATCAGCTCCTTTTCCTGGGGACTGTTCAAGTCTTCCTGGATCACAGTTACTCGAACTCTGCTTTTGGTTGTAAGTGCTGGTCCTGCAGTGGCTGCTAAATCAGGACCCGTGTTCTTTCCCCTGCTTCCTTTGTTGACACCATGATTCTCTGACTCTGTGTCTTATGGTAGCACTCAGAAGTAGTCACTGCATTCCACTCAACTATCAGGTGACTTTAGCATGGAGAAGTTCAGGAATATTTTGTTAATGAAAGGTAAAGAATAGACTGCACATTGTAGTGCTCTATAGAAGCCTGGGACTAGAGAAGATTTTTTTAAATATTCTATTGATGTCTACAGTGTAACAATTCATTCAACACATTTATTGAGTGCTTAATATTTGCAAAAAATGTTTGAAAACAAATTCTAAAATATGAAAAGTGCTATGAAGAAATTTAAAGAATGGGACAGAGAGTGATTTGGGACCAAGGATTTTGAAAAAATTAATTTGGTGCACAGGAAATTCTTCTTAAGAAAGTAGAGAAGACAAGACACGCCTAGATTTGGAGGAATGGACATTCCAGGTGGATGGTACATACATGGGTCCTGTGAATGAGAGGCTCTTAACAAGAGCACATGAGAAGAGGTAAGAAAGAGGCAAGGTAGAGAGCTTGTAGTGAGGCCTTGGAGGCCTTAGTGAAGAGCTCAGTTTGCATTGCTAATTAGTGTACTGAACCTCTGACAAGTTCTAGACAGGAGACTGGCGTAATCTAACTCTATGCTGAGAATAAAACTGGCAGCAGAGAGTCCAGATCAAAGGCCCAAAGGGTGTTAAAGGTGAGATCATAGGCAAATGCATATGGGAAAGGAGGAGAAAAAACATGGATAAGACTTGGTGAATGGTGAGAGAAAGAGAAGTGTTGATGGTAGGTGCTAGGTTCTCATCCAGAGCTGCTGCATAAGATAGAGCTGCTTTCTGAGGAGGACTAGGCAAGGTCAGAGGCACATTTGGGGGAAGCAGATACTGGAACTTGGAGGGTCACAGCTAGGAACTGGTTTTCATGTTGAACATGTGAATCACAGGATATTCTTCTTAAGAGAGTAGAGAAGCCAAATAGTTCTTCAAGCAGATGTTGGAAAAATTCCAGAGACAGAGGTAAGGACATCATCCTCTAACTTACAAAAATCCAGAGAAAGAGAAGAGCAATGACAAGAAATAGAAGAGCTAGGAAAAACATTTCATGGAAGCAGAAGGGATTTGTTGGAGCTACAGAGATGCATAAGCCAAATTTAGCACTGAAGGAAAAATGAAACACACCACACCAGTTTTTAAAATCACATACAGATGAATAACTATATGCACATAACCTGTGTTTAGCTCCGTTATTTTTCACAATGTGAGAGTGACTTTGTAATGCTAAAAGTGGTTTCTATCGCAGAAACTACTATACTAAGCTGGTTGGAGCATTTTAAATTACTACACCAGGTGGGCATAGTGGCACATGATTGTGATCGCAGCACTTAGGAGCCTAAGGTAAGAGGATCTTTGTGAGTTCAAGACCAATTTGGGTTACAAAGTGAGCTCAGAATTAGCCTGACCCTGTCTCAAAAAGACAAATTACTACACCATCAAACAGAAACCCAATGTAAATAATAATTTGAAAATAGGTACTGTACTAGAAATTGTACCAATGAGAAGCCATTTTCTAATCTTTAGCAGCTTCCCACTCCAATCAATTAAAAGTACTTTCTTTTTTGTTTTGCAACACTTCATAAAAATTTCATGTTGCTTTGCCTAGCAAAATACTAGCCACATTAGAACAAGTGAATGCTCAATAAAATTCTATTTTTATTTTATTTTTTATGTTTGTGCTACAGGGTCTTGTGCACTCTGTGGGCAGGGCAAACATGGTGTGTGGTACCAAAGATCAAATCACAGTCCTTGTGCCTACCTTAGTCCGCTGAGCTATCTTGTTGGTTTTCAGTGAAGTTTTAGAATCTTAAAAGTGTTAAGTTTTTCTATTGCCAATGATTAATAGCCAGATCAGTCCGGCCAAATTGCTTAGCAGATTAAAGTGCCTACAAGCAGGTGCAGGGGTTGGGGGTTCAATCTCTATCCTGCTGTGCCGGCCCCATCCCCCAGGTGCACTGAGGCAGCAATTGAGATGGGGTGTGGTGGCGCACAGCTGTAATCCCAGCTCTTGGGAGGCTGTAATCAGGTGGATCACTACCAGTCCAATTGAGATTGGACCCTGATTATCCTGTAGAACCTTCCCTAAAATACACACACATACACACACACACACACACACACACACACACGCACACACACACACATGTGCACATACACACACACACACACACACACACACAAACACACACAGTATCCAGATCAAGAAACACAGCTCCACAGAACTCCTGTTAGTTACTTATAATAGCATAGATTAATTATCCCTATTTTTAAACTGCATACAAGTGTGATCATACGCTAATGCATACTATTTTGTGCCACAACCGATCGATCTGTAAGCTTATGTCATGTTATTGCATGCATATTTTTACTGATGAACTGTAGCCCGTTGCATGGCTGTACTACAGTTTATTCACCTGTTGCATTTGAGTGTCTTCTTTTGGAGCTGGAGTGAAAAAACTTATCGTGAGCATTGTACTACATGCTTTTGGTGCACATATGTACATATTTCTTCCAGCCAAATAACTAGGAATGGAATTGTGCTTTCATACTCTATACTTACGTTCAACCTTAGTACACACTGCCAAACATTTTCTAAGTTTGTTGTACCAGTTTCTTACAATACATGAAAGCAATACATGAAAGTTAAGCATTTTCCAAAGCCTCAGCCAACACTTGATTTCCCATTGTGATGGGAACATTAGCAATGTTGCATTATAGCTTTAATTTATATTGTTTGGATGATTAGTTAATCTGAGAACTTTTGAAAAGTCTTTTCTTGTCTAACTGATACACAGTTTTCTGTATATTGAGAGCAAGATTGATAAATTTGTAAAGTTTGGGAGCTGGCAGGATAGCTCAGCAGACTAAAGCACCCACTTAGTCAGCTTAGGCAAGTGCAGGGACTATGGTTCAATTCCTGGCACCACATGTTGTGCCAGCCCTGCCCCCAGGGCAATGAATTATATATTTATTTATTTGTTTGTTTGTTTATTTATTGTTTACTAGTATGAAATAAATTTAAGCTCTTCAAAATATTTGTATTCCTAACCTGTGTAAAATCATTAGTTAATTTAATTATTAGTTAATCCATGTGATTTTTTTGTGAACGGAAAACAAAATATTTTCCTCTGAAACTTCCTAACATCACTGCAAGATTTCAAGGACTGTAGATAAAAATTCTCTAAACTAATGTGGGTTTGGGTTCTTCTTTTAAGAGATCCTTTCCTATATCCTATCCTGAAAAAAGGTTTGGTCAAGAGGAGTACAAATGATAGCTATGTTTTACAGTTATTAAAGGTAGGAAAAAAAAAATACTTTGCGGAGTGAGTGCAGGCCAGTTAAAGTAGGATAAGAACCCTCTGTTGGGGAAGAGTAGACAACTGTAAAGACAGAGAGGTCACCACAAGGCTCACGGTGTCATCCTTGGCCCTTCCCATCATCCTTCAGGCTGATGTCAGGTCTGGGCCGTCCTATCAAAAGCCTGCTTGATTTCTTGTGAGGAGAATGGGAGAAAACACTTTCTGACTTGTTCCTGATGCAGGGATGTGGGCACTGCTTTCTGTGCCTGTCCTAGATCTCTGTAATTGACAGGTGAGTCACCTGCCCAGCTAGCTGGCCAAACCCTAGTGTCCTCATCAAGGCCGAACAGTGAAGGCCTGGGAAAATCCTCTGGAGTATTTCAGCCTTTTAGTGATGTATTATTTTAAGTATTTAGAGATTTATTCACCTCTTTTGAAAATGTTTTGGACTCCTTTTAGGAAATTTCATTATCCTTCTGTACCTATTTTAACTGAATACAGTCCTTTCAGAGCCGCAGATTGAAGCACTCTTCAGTGGCAGGCCCCATGAGTTTCTGGTCTACTACACAGAACCATGGTGATTTTGTATTGCAAACCCTGCTCACCCTGGCCACTTGCATGGTAACCTTCATAGAACCTCTGTGACTTCTCATTAGCAGAGGATTTTCAGCAGATGCCTTAGAAAGGTCATGCAGTTATTACCCACAACTTTCTCTCTTGAAGTCATGTGTTAAAACAGGGGCATGTCACAAAAGCATTACTGTCTGGAATGTAGAATAGACAACCTATGAATTCCTTCCAAAATACTTATAAATTTTCACTGATTAGAATAAACAGAGAAAATAGCAAAGAGAAGCAGTCAACATTTTTCTTTTTTTTTTTTTTTTTTAATGTATTCAGTACAGGGTCTATAGGATCTCACTACACAGCTTGGATTCGTAGTAATCCTTCTGCTTTCAGCCTCCAAAGCACTGGGATTACAGGTGTGTGGCACCACAGCCAGGCTCAATTGCTACCTCAGCATACCCTAGGGGCAGGGTAGGCATAGCATATCTTGCTGGGGATCAAACCCTGGCCACTGAACTCTGCCTGAGTAGGTGCTTTAGTCTGTTGAGTTATCTTGCTGGCCCTAGCATTTTTTAAACTAAACTCAGTTTCTTCTCTGTTTGCTGGTTAGCTATCTAGGGGAATATGCAGCTACACAGTATCCCTCTGAATGTTAGAGCAATCATTACAATTATCTGTCTTGTGTAAGATAAGTATACTTATATATTTGTCTAAGATAAACATACTTATAAAGATAAATAAGTGTTATTAAGACTGCAAATGAAAAGGAAGTCTTAAGCCATCAAGTATTATTAGTATTATTGTTATTAAATTTAAATTTCTTTTGAAAATTGACTTTCTTCTCTTTGCCTCTGTTTTAATATGTTATATTTTCACAACCTTCACATTATTTGTCTGCAGAATAAGCAGAGTTAATGCCCTTAACATAGGACTTGTCATCTTCAAAGAACTCTTCAAATGAGCTAATTGAAAGAAAACTAGCAGAAGACAACAAAGTTAATGTAAAGAGTTCTCTAAATGCAAACTTGGAAGACAATGGGAAATAAAACAGCTCTACCAAAAATATAATTATGAGAATTGAGTGAAAAAATCTGGAGGAAAAGGGGAAAAATGACTACGGAAGATTGATTTTACAAAGGACTGTGTATATGCATTATGTGCCTAGGTGTGTGTGTACCTGAAAACTTTGCTATTATTTATCTAAATTCATGTGTTTAAACCATGAGAACATTATTCCTGTGTCATTCTCACAGTCACAATTGGATAAATGTACCTTCATTTCAAGGTTATAGCTAGGTCCTTGAAGAACCTTTGAGCATGACTTCCATATAAAGTTGGTCCTCTATTTGTATGAGTAATTGATCTGGCTTTTTGTAATCACATCTGGCCTTTGATTTTTATTAGCAATTCTGTTAGCACCATTTATAGGTATTTTCCAGCTCTTAATGGAGGAAAATTGCATGAATAAGGTACCTGCTAAGATTGGTAGGTAATATGAAAGCAGATATTTTCACTGCTCTACTCTGGTGTCTAGTGCAGCATTTTGTTCAGGGACTACATCGAGTTAATATCTCAAGAATGTTTAAATAAAGAAATTATCCTGAATACCTTCTAAAACTCTTAATAGGTAAATACAAAACATCTCCCAAACACGGCTTTGTTCACCTTTTTCTTTTTAGAGTTGTATTTTACAAAATGTAACCCATTTCTGTACCCAGGTTTCTTCCTGTGTAGCATGATAAAGGGGAATTATGAATAATATCTACCATTTTCTCAAATTCACCATTGCATTAGAGATATCTGACATTTGGATACTATTTCCTCCATTGTACACCACAGAAAAGACCTCAAATGGCCTCAGTATTTATTGAAACCAGAAAATTAAAAAAGCAAGATTTGTACACTCCAGAGCTGCTTCTAATTCTATACGAACTGCTGATTTTGCATAGGGATCTCTTCTCTACTTGAAAACTATAAAGATTTTTATTTTCACATGACGAAAGTAACATCTCATTAGCAAAATCTAGACTCACAGTGTTAGTGATACTGCACAATGGAAAAAGTCTTGAGGCTATTATCTGATTTCTTGTCTTCTGAATTTCATTTATTTGCTAGAGACATCTAGTGAGTTACTCCTGATAACTTTACGTTACTGTTCTACATAATTCTCAATAGCATCCTGATCAAATGTGATACTCTGACTCCTTGTTTCACAATGGCTGAGACAAGGCCAATAGGGAAGAATCTGTGTCATCTAGTTCAGTCAGTTAATACATTTATATCTCTAGTATTGGAAAGATATAAATGATCAGCCAGTGTTTGGTATCTGACTTTGGTCTTGCTTTTTTTTTTTTTTTTTTAATCAGGAATCAAACTCAGAACCTTGTGCTTGTTAGGCAGGCACTTATGCCACTGAGCTAACTCCGTGGTTCTGGGGTCTGACTTGGGGCAGGCCATTTTATTCCTGAGTCTCACTTTATCTATAGAATGCATAACATCAATAGAAAAAAAATACATGTGCATCATATGTTGTCACATGATCTGTTATCTATCTATCTTCCCCTCCCCTTTGACTGTCATGATTGGCAATTCTAAAGGAATTTAGCATAGTCCTTTGCACATAGTAAGCATGCAGCACATAACAGTTATTATTTTTGTTACAAAATACAACAAGATGTGATAAGAGACAAACATGAAAAAGGAATATGATACAAATAATTAAACTGCAAGAAAAAAAATTACTTCCCAGACTAATCAGATTTGAACTACTGTATGATTTTTCTGCCTTTATGAGAGGAAAATCTCTGAGCATACAGAGCCTAAAAACCCAGTGCCTGGACACAAAAGGGTAGTACCAGAGCATAACAAGATGTCCCCCTCTATGCTGCCTAGATTTCCCTTTCCAGTTTCATTCTTCCAACTGAAAACCTCTCTCTTCCAAGACAATGGAAAGTAGAATTGCCTTTGTCTCTGAGAGAAGAAAGGTAACCCTGATGTGGGAGAGATTCCAGTGTCCTTAGCAGGAAAATACAGCAAAACAGGCTTGACTCTCATATAAAAGACACAAATAGTAAAAATAGGGGCATTTCATTCCATCTAAAACTTATTCTCATTATCCCATGATTTTCCTTATTACCTGCAAATGTACTCTCCCACGCACATTTAAGAGTTATTTTGTTTTCTCCTCTCTTTTTAAAATCCCACTAGCAGATCCTTTCCTGGCAGGAGAGGGGTTCCCTCTGCAGCACTAATAGAAGTCAAGGCAGGGCACTGGCAATTATGAGAAAAAGGCACTACTGTCCATGGGGTCAGGGGGTGTGACATGGAGGAGGGGGAAGATTACCACAGTAACCACTCTCGCAAAGCACTGGACACTCTGGTCTAAGGGCAGCCATGACACTCAGAAACTCCAAAGAGAGGAAAGGCACTTCTTCTGATATGAGCAGATACTGTGAGGGCCTTCAGAAATCCTCTTCCTAGGGCTGAGGAGGTATCTCTGCAGTTTAAGCGCCTGACTGCTAAGTGTCATGATCCAGGTTCAATCTCTGGTACCACATGCCATGCAGGACACCAAAACTGAGCACGGTGGTGCATGCCTGCATGTAATCCCAACATTGGGAAAGCTGAGACAGGAAGAACACTATGAGTCCAAGCTGCATAGTGAGACCCTGTACCAAATAAATAAATAAATACATACATACATACGTGCATACATACATACATACATACATATTTTAAAAATAGAAAAAGAAATCCTCATGCCACTTCCCCACTGCTCTGGGAATAATCAAGGCTACTACAGACTATAGTTCTTTGGGAAACTTAACTTGAGCCTACCTCAAAGATTATACTGAAATTAAGAACTTTTAGAAAAATAGACCTATGATCCTTGGTGAATTATTCTTTGCAGTCAGGCTGACTTGGAAGGTGAGCTGATGGAGAATTAGGTTCTACTACAGTTAGTGTAGTGAATTTGGTTTGTAGGGGCCTGGGTGTATACCTCAAGGTGATTCTTGGTAGCCATGAACTCTTAGGTACATTCCTTCATCTCTCTAAACTATAGTCTTTAAAATGCCTCTGAGATAGTCTCATTAAGTTGCCTAAACAGGCCTCAAATTTGGGATACTTCTGCTTCAGCCTCCAGTAATAGTTTAAATTTGAAACTAATAGCTCCAGTTAGTGGGAGTAATTGCTTCTAAATGGTGGTGAGAACAGCAGATATTTTGCCTCCCAGCATCTCCCCTCATTAGCACAGTAACAATTTAGGTAACTTCATTTCTGAAATCTATGTCAGAGTATGCATTCAAACACACTGAAGAAATAAATCCAGGCAGATTTATTGGGTACCATCCACCATCCATCCCCTCAGATATATGTATATATATATATACACAATTTATAAGGCCAATGTGACAAAATAGCAAAGAGCTCTTCCCATAAGTAAGGCAGAATTCATCCCGTTTTGGTGACTGTGAGCTTAGGTGTTATATCCTACTTACCTAGATAAATGCAGTTTTTCTCTTTTTTGGATGGTCCGTCTCATGGGGTCAACTTCTTGCTTGCTAAATTCCTTGTTGTACCATATCTTGGCTCATTTTTTCCCACAAAGCCTGACTTAGATGATGTATCTTTCAGGGTTTGTTTGAGAAAGCAGAAATCTACGTAGTTTTAAGCTATAAATTATTCAATACAAGAATTTGATTTCTCTTCAGAAAGCTAGAAGACTAAGGGGTTCTATAAAACACTTTTGCTGCCTCTGAGGACTCCACTAGGACAAGAGACTCTGGAACCTTTTGGAGAGATTATAGACCAGTCACGGACACAAGACAGTTAACCTTTAGTATCAACTCAATTCCCTTGAGAGACACCTAGGAGATTAGTAAACCATATTTTGGGGTTTGTTAGGGTGGGTCACAGAGGCATGCCACTGCAGAATATATACCAAAGGAATCCTTTGTCTCTTCCTATCCTGGCCCTTCCCCTATTCTGTTCACTGCTGCTCTGTGTAGAGCAACTGTCCCTATCATGACACCTCTGTCTTAGAGCTTGCTAATTTGGACTGAAACCTCTGCAATCACAAGAAAAATAAAGTTCTTCAACTTTAATTTGTAGGTGTTAGGTGTTTGTCTTAGTAACAGCTGACTGGTGCAAGGAAGCTGCTACCACTACTGCCATTGGGGAATGACAGTCATCAGTTGGTGATGTAATCTGGCCACTGCCTTCTTGGGAATTGCCTCCTCATTTCTAGGAACCTGAAGTATAGATGCTGAAACAGTGTTATGAAAAAGACTTGGCATTTCTATGGGGTTGGTTACCTGTAAGAATAGCCCCACAGCATTTATTCAGTCTTTTAAACTGCATCCAGCTGTATCTATAAGGTAAATTGTCATTAACACCCAGGACTTTGGAATCATGGGCACTAAGAAAGGTATTAGCTGTTGTGGCTCTGAGATATAGAAAAGCAGACCAAAGGAATCCTAAAAGGTAGCACCATCAAAACAAGACAGAAGTTTTGGGCAGACCACTTCAGGTTACTCATTAGGTAAAAAGATGGTGACCAAAGGTCCATAGGGGAGCAAATCAGTCAATAACACCTGTTAATAAAACAGAAACAAAGCTGGGCAGATGGCTCAGTGTTCTAAACATCTGCCTGGCAGGAGCAAGGACCAGAGTTCAATCCCTGGTACTGCATGTAATGCTGGCTCCAAAACCCTGGGTGTGCCATGCCAGCCCAAAAACTGGAGTGGTGGCACTCTTGTAATCCTATCACTGGGTGGGCTGAGACAGGAGGATCACTGAGTCCAACTTGCATAGTGAGACCCTTTATCAAACAAATAAAAATAAAAATTTTTAAAAAATCAAACACAAAGAAAAAATAATTTGGGGAAGTTGAATAATAGATATTTATAAGCCTAGATAAAGATGTCACAATTCAAGCTAACCACAGAATAGGCCCCTACACACTGTGCTAGCTGGTCTTTGAGTTAGGAGTATCTGGTACCTTCTTTCTTCAAAGCTTTTTCCCATGTAAAGTACAGACAGGATTGCGTCTGTGTGTGGAGGGCCACAGGCTTATTCAGTTGGACTAGGGATGAAGGAAAGCAAAGAGAAAAGCAGTTTCAGATCCCACTTCCCTTTCCTAACCTGTCTGGCCTCTGTGCCGCACAGATTAAGTTGGCTCTGCGGCTGTCCTCATGCCTCTACGTTTTGCTGTGCTTTCCTTAGGATGCAAAGTGTTAAGGTGACAAAACTGAGGTCTATATAATTATATAAATATGATCTGAATGTATTTTGAGAGTATCAGGAATAGACACTAAAGACCAGGGTTATATGTGTCCCTGACCTAGAGATCATACATCTTAAATTCACTGTTAGGAAGCAAAACAAAATACTAGCTTCCTTGCAAATCATTATTATTGAAAAAATTCTAAAGAAGGCGATATCATTTATTCTAGCTGTAAATAATAGTACATATTAAAATGCAAATTCAAGAGGTAATTTACTAAGTGCATATATAGACACAGACATATGCACCTATGCAACTATGTGCATGCACCCGTACCGATAAACACGCAACTGGACTCATCCATGCACATATGTATTTTAAATGACATTGTTTCAAAAGAAGACAGAGAACAACAGTAAGCTAATTGTCGCCTGATTTTTAGGACAATGTAGTAAGCAGTTCTCATGCACCAAAAATTACTTCCTTGGAAAAATAAAGTCTTTTGTGAAAGGAGTTTTTCAGCAAACAGACTTCAACAATTGACACCCCATGAGCACCATTCGGAAAAAACATTTTTTTTTTTGCTGTGATTTGATGAAGCAGGAAGTAGAAATCGATAGGACATTGCCAAACGTGTTCTCTGCCGATGCCCCTGTCTTTCTCTTCTTTGCTCCTGTTCTGTAGTAGATAAGAGGTAGGAGGAGCTCAGAACACAATATATGGATTTAAAAAAAAATAGCACAGCAAAAGAAGCTACAGAATACTTTTAACTCCAGAAAGGCTTTCAGCATCCTGTTGTATATTGGCCGTGTAGCATAACAGGCTTATTTCAAGTCCAAAAGTTGAGTGGGAGTTTATATGATGCCCTAGAACTTCAAGAAGAACCTTCCTCATTGGAGCTTGCATCGCTGCTGCTCAGCACTGCTAGTTTCCATGACAACCCGGCCAATGTGCAGTTCAGTTTTGCAAATACTTTCCAAAGCCCATTAGGCCTAAAATCTTCTCTTTAGTCTCTAAAACCTGCCTTAGTATGCCTAACATTCTTTGCTTTTTAATCTTCCTCACTCATTGAGATGAGAAACACTAGATTTTATAGCAGCAAATATACCTAACAGTTGTACAGAAAACAAATGCTAGATAAAACACAAGCAAAAGGGAATAATTTAGTTCCCAGGGTACCTAGATTTTAGCTGCCTGATTGTTGTTTGGTGTCTCATCTTGTTTTAGACTCCTGGTTGCTAATTTACTTGACTTTCTGAATAGGTGCACTTGAGGCAAACAGAAAACACACACACACACACACACAACACAACTCTAGGATGCAGTGCAGTAGCAGAAACCCTGTACCAGGGTTTCTGCCCCTGAAGTTTGGTCTCTGAGACCTTCAGCTACTGTAGAGGAGGAATGGGAAAGAGAGGATCTGGAGGAAATTATTCGATCAAGGTGGAACAGGACCCAGTCTAGCTATCTTTGAGTAGGTTGATATTTCTCTGATAAAATACCCTGCTAATTGGCGATTAAACTAATCCTAGTCTTCAATGAAAATATAAAAATATTTATATATATATATATAGCTCAATGCACTAAATCATCTGCTTTTGCAGTGGCAAGGATTGGAGTTTGATCCCTGGTGTACTGTTCCAGCCCTGCCCCCAGGGCACACTGAGATAGCAATTGAGACTGAGCATGGTGGCCCAGCACTTGGGAGCTGAAACCAGGAGAATCACTACACGTCCATTCTATAAAATGAGACCTTGCAGACCCTGTAGACCCTGTAGACCCTGTATTGCACATATAATTAAAAAGACCTATTAGTGCTCACATACAGCCCTTGTAGGTGTGCCACCGATTGAGCCACTTCGTTCCACAGGTAAGAGTAGGAGTGCAGTTTTTAGGAGTATCTCTAAG
This sequence comes from Capromys pilorides, assembly GCA_004027915.1. NCBI lineage: Eukaryota > Metazoa > Chordata > Mammalia > Rodentia > Capromyidae > Capromys > Capromys pilorides. The sequence goes on along the minus strand of PVKN010013571.1, from coordinate 3,111 downwards.
GATATCATCTTTATTGGGCAACAAGTCTGAATTCAAATATATGACTGCATTTGCCAAATTTAAATATTTCAAAATCATTTCCTGTCTGTGAACAAGATTGTTCTTAACAAAACCTTACAGAAAACTTTCTATAGAACAAAGCCTTTATCAATAGTTGGTTTAAGGTCAAAGTACAGTTATGTTTATTCTCCTGGAGTTTTAATCACTTCTGGATAAGTCTGACCTTTTGATATCTTTAGCTACTTATCCACCTGGACAGCAAAATCCATTAAATGACTCCTCTGTGCACTGGTCACTTATACACACAGTAGACATAGTTATTCCAAAGGCTGAGATGGGAAGATCATGAGTTTGAAACTCCTGACTTCCCAGTTGTACTATGTTGTACGAAGGGAGACAGGCAAATCCTGTGGGTGTTGCATAAGGCTTGCTACCCCTGAGTGCTCTCAAAATGCTGGTTTAGGAAGGTTTGAACCAATGTCTTTTTTCTAAGGCTGGGTCATATACAATAGTCAGAAATTAGATTGGATACAATTTTGGGTCTTCTTCCATCTCAATGAGCCATGTTCAGATAGCTCCAGAAAAAGTTGCATTGCATCAGTGGAACTTCCCAGCTATTGTGAATGAAGAAAGTGCAGGAGGCAGAGGAACTGTAGGACCATTATATCTTGGAGATAAATATGGATCTTTTTGTTTCACTAAGGTTATCTGTGTTGCCTGGAAATGAGCAGGTCTTTTCATATGCCAGACTAAGAATTTGTCTGAAGGCTTCAAATATTTTTTTTTTAAAATCAGACTAGATACTAAGAATAGCCATTTGATTCCATTTAATTCAGTTTCTATCAACCTTGGTTAACTCTTCCCCACCTTCTGACCTAAAAAAATATAATGCCCAGAGGTTTACTTCTAAGTAAAATGAGATTCTTAAAAATTGAGCTAAAGGCTCAATAATGAATCAGTTTTCAAACAGTTGCATTAATCCAAAAGAGAAGCAGTTTTATTCATGATGTCCCTGAAGGACAGGAGAAGCTCAACATTCTGTCACCATCTTGCAGACCTTTGGCTTGGAACGTACTTTCACAAGCTTGCTCAATGCATTTGGAGAGAATTCAGAAACAGGCTTATACATCAAAGTACAGGAAATCCAACTTAAGCTTCAAAATAAAGACCCAAATCTCCTATCTCTTCATATCAGTTACTTGCTGTAATCCATGTAAAGTAACCTCCAATAATTAGGGGAGGGGCTGGGAAAAAGAGGAGGAAGGGAAACTATAGCATTTGAATATCTGATTAAAGAAAAACAAATAAGAGAATTCTGAGAGTCTTAAAATATGAATTGGGCAGTGATAAGAGGTAGATGAAAGAATGAAAGTTTTCAAAATCTGCATAAGCTGTTTATAAGAAAACATATCTCCCAGTGAGAACAATTTCCCACAAACATTACTATAATGGCATTGTCAAGTTCCAGTTACCATGTAGGGGAAGTAGAGACTGAATCTTGGTCACTATGCCCCTCATGTTTGTTGACATGGAGGACCTATCTTATAGTTTTGTAAAGATTAAATTTGGTTAAAATGTAGTTATTGTAATAGTGGCTGGTACATTTTAAGTATCATCTATGAGTTTTCTATTATGATTACTTATGACAATAATAAATAACTTTTGATGATACAGTAGTACAGGCTTTCTTAGCCTTGACATTACTGACCGTTTGGGATGATTCTTTGTTTTGAAGGGAAATCATGTGCATGGTATCACAGTTGCCTAACTTGTACCCATTAATTAAAAGTAGCCTTTGTTCCTTTCTGTGTGAAAACCAAAGACATCTGTACACATTACTAAATGTCCTTTGTGAGGATAAAGTCACCTCCAGCTGAGAAACACTGCCTAAAATATGTACCATGTCTCATTCCAAGTTCTTTTGCCTATGCTATTTATTTGGTATGTGTGATTTTAATCCTCATTTTATAAATGCAGTAACTGAGGTAGAGAAAGCTAAGGTAATCTGCCAGAGCCACCCAGTTAAAATAGTAGTTAGAATTTACCCTGAAATGGTCTGATGTTGTCTACTATATTCAAGTATATTGAGATCCTGGCATAGAAAGAAACAATGATTGTTTATTATTGTCTCCTATGTAGGTTCTTATTTTAATGTTGAGGTTATCGGTGTGGCAGTAGTTGAATTGTAGGAAATAGGGAACAGTTCTTGTGCTGTGCCTATTGGTAGTAAGAAGCTTAGCTAAAATACTTTATAAATAAAATTATGATATGTGTATGTTAGAGTTTAAGTATTCTGTTTACTTCACTTGTTAAAATAATATCATTCTGAAACAATTAAACTCACACTTGTTGAACATCTACAGGTATGAGACAATGTTTTCAAGCACAGTGGTACCTTAATTGACAAATTAATTTGTTCTCAGAATTTAAAAAGATGGTTGTATTTTTGGTTGTGTGAGAAAGATGGTCATAGTTATGTTTGTCACCTTATGCAGAGCTTACAAAGAAAAAGAAAATTTTGCCAAACACTGTTAGTTGTGAACCAAATTGTTTGACAACAAAGGCATTCATGAACCGAGGTACCACTTTATTTTTTAAACATGAAAATGGCTGCTTGCTATACACTGTGCTGACATTGCCTAGTGGCTATCTATGGAAAATCTTTCACTTACTCGAAATCTTTGTCTTTAACAAGGAAGCCTGCATGGTAGAATAAAGTGACCCTGCTTTCTAGAAGGTCCTGCTCCAAGCTAGGGCAATAAATTTAAAACATGAGTATTTACATTTTAGGACAAAAAGGAGCATGTGGGGATGAAGACAAGAGGTAGAATCTTTTAGAGTTATTAAGATTTCTACTACTTTCTATTACATGGAAGGAGCCCATCTGCAGCACTGGAAACAGAAGCTGACAGATAGTGAAGATCTTTAGATAAGTTACAGATTCCTGAAAATTTCTAAACCCCGGGCTTCATTTATCCCTGGGGGTGAGATATCCTCCTGAGCAGCAGACAGCTGGACTGGCCCACCTGTTCTGTGATTTTCTGGGTCAGTGAAGTCCCGTTGGGTTGATAGCAAAGTGTCTTTTGTCCTTTCCAAACAAGAGAGCTCCAA
>PVKN010013570.1:0-19824 GCA_004027915.1 Capromys pilorides | reverse complement strand
GAAGGCCAAGAGATACCTGATATGGCATTAACCTGAGCCTCTGAATCTCATCCTAAATGCCTAATGACCATTTACCAAGTGATAAATGAATAGAGGTGCCTTGATTTGCTAGGTTTATTATAATAAAGAGCCATATACTGGATTGATGAAACAATAGAAGAGTTTGGTGGCACAGTTCAGGAGGGTGGAAATCCACAATCTGAGCCGGCTAAGTTTGCTCCTGCTGAGCACTGTGAGGCAAGTATCCATGCCAGGCCTCTCTTCTTCGCTTGCACATAGTGGTCTTCATGTTCACATGGCATTCTCCCAGTAGATCTCCAAATGTCTTCTACGGGAGTGGACACAAGTCATATAAAGTTAGGGCCCATTCTAATTATACCATTTTATCTGATTGCTCCAAAAGACCTTTTCTCCAAATAAGTTCTCACAAAGGGCCACAATTCAGCACATACTTGGAGACAACTGATGGAGGGGCAGAAATGCCTTATACCTCTCTGAGATAAGTGATTACAACTGTCTTCCAGCACACAGCTAAGCAGAATGGCGGTCCATCCCCAGCTTGCTCCTAGGAGACTCTGCTAGTCATTTTGCTCTGGATGTACTCTTGCTGAGCTGTCCAACCCTGTCCCTGTTGCCAGTAGCTGCATGGAAGCCTCCTGCCTCTGGTAGAAAAGGCCAGGCTAATTTAAAGGTGCAGGAAATCCAGTAGAGTGAGGAAGAATTACTGCAGCAGCCAGGGATGAGGCTAGATGTGATGCATCAGACTTCGGTGGCTCTCGGGAAATATCTGCTTTCCATTCCCGTCCCACTCAGTCCTCTCAGCTGCTGTTGAAGTCAGTCTTTACTCATCAGCTAAACACAGGCCAGGGAGGTAGGCCACGGTGCTCCTGACACCAATAGGCTTTGCAGTCAGTGCTGCTTTGGCCTGGAGAGGGACAAGGGCTTCTCGCGGGATCAAAAGGCTATCTATGGAATGGAGATCCCTCATGGCCAACAGGGGGAGACATTACAAGGAAACAGCTCCGGAGAGTGTGCAGAGCTCAAGGCAGACACTGGAGGGGGAGGCCCAGAAGAACCAGGTCTGGCTTTTTTTATAGTATGACGCTATTTGGGGAACAGAGTACAGGTCTTCCTGGAGGGCATAGGAAGTGGAGGCCAAGAAAGGAAGTTGTGCCTGCCAAGTCACCAGGCAGGAAACCCCAAATCACCTCAGGCAGCTGCAGCTTTAGCCAGAGGTAAGAGCCTTTGGACTTTGCCCCACCCACAGGGACAGGAGTGTCCCTTGGGGATGTGGAAGACAGGAGAGGCCTGCACCACAGTAATTCAGCAATCCCTGGAGGGCAAGAGAGGCAAATGGCAGCAATACATTTTCCCTGCTTCTTCATTGGTTCTTCCTTTGAGCTTCAGTAAATGCAAATTTTTTAAAATAATTCTTTCTGGCAAATTCCCAGGGCAGATAATTCTCCATCAGCACATCATGAGCACCAAGGTAGTTATTTTCAAATTAATGGTTTGATGTAAATACAAGCGTTGTTATTGAGCTAGGGGCTGATAGATGGCAAACGTGCAGTATCTAATAAGTAAGTGCAAAGTTAGCAACGACAGCCACAAGATTTCAAAACAATAATAATTTGCATTTGTACTGCACCTTTCATCTGACTAATGAGCTTAACACAATTAATTCATTTATTTATTATGCTCGCCTAAGCAGCACAAAAGTAAGGGTTGCTTGAGTAATTTTCTGCTTCAAGAAACCAAGACAGAGAGAAAAAGACCATGTTGGTGGAGAGGATATGGTTCAAGAATCTCTATGCCCATCACTTAGGGGGGATGAGGAAGGGAGAGAGTCTTCTACACCGAAGGAGATGTCTTCTCCTTCCTAGGAGGGATGATATAGGGAGAAGTCTAGGAGGGTTCCCCAGATCCCTGCCCTCTACCATCCATATCCTGCATAATCTCCCTTGAGTTCCTGTAGGTCTCATGAATAGAATAACTGTTATTTGTGTGAATTGGTCACATTATATGGCAAAAATGAAGGGATCTTGTAGAAGTACCTAGGGCTCCTGCTAAGTTTGACTTGCATTCATCAAAATGGAGATTATACTATGTGGGAGATCATTCTGTGTGGGCCTCACCAAATCAGGTCAGTGTTTTGCAAGAGGGTCTAGAAGATAGACTCTTCTCCAAGAGCCTTGAAGAAGAAAGCAACATGAACTCTCCAGCTCCAAGCAAAGGTGCCAGCAATTTCAGGTAAACTATGAAAGTACTCTCAGCAGCAAGCAAGATCACAGCTCTGGCTAGCACTTGGACTGCAGCCTGGGAGAGGGATCATGAGAGCATGAACCTTTGGGGGACACTTCAGATATAAACCATAACTTATACCCAGACTCCAAACCTCCTTAGTCATGAGATAATAAATACAGTAAGTACCTGTGCGGGTTGGGATTGGGATTTGTTATTGTTGCTGTTGAGATGGACCTTGTTGTCTATGTTGGTCTTGAATTCCTCACTGTCATGCCTCCAGTATCTTCAGTACTTGGGATTATATGCATGCACCACCATGTCCAGCAGCATGTGCTGTTTAAACCATAAAGTTTTTGACCCTTTGCTGCCCATAGTAGAAAACTAATATGAGGCATTGCTCATACCTCATAGATTTTGTGTTTTATGTTCTGAGTTGTCCCTAAGTAAAGGTTATAATCTAAAAAGGCACTGGGATGTCTTAACACATAAGAAGGTACAGTTTGCACTTAACAATTGGGTGAGAAAACATTATAGTTATTTTAGGGGTAGCTATTTATGTTAGTACCAGATTTCATACTGATTTTTTTTGCAGTGCTGGAGATTGAACTCAGGACTCTGTGCTGGCCAGACAGGCATTTATTCTACTGAGCTATCTTCCTGGCCCTCTTGATGATTTGAAAGATACGTGGGATCCAAGGATTACCTTATGGGGTCTATGTGAGCTCCAGAACCCAAAATGGCCAATAACTTTTGAGCAACCTTTGATGATCTCCCAATTGATAGGCTTTGGGCACAGAAATTCAGCCATATCCATGAATCCAGAGCACCCAAACCAAGGGTGAAGGATATGGTATACAGCTCCAAGTGGAAGAATTTTGGCTCAAAAATTGATTTTAAATGGTAATTGCAGATTAGAATAACCTGGAGGGACTTTCTGTCTATCTGTCTAGCAGGGTGGAGGGTTGACAGGTGAAAGGTGTAGTAGTCATAGCCAGTTCAACTAGATAGGTATTTTTGAGGTGAGCTTTCAGAACCAATAAGAGTTTAAGCTCAGCGGAGACTGAGGTCATCATGTCTGAGTGTGAGCTGCACACTAAATCCAAAGCATAGACAGTGACCATGTGCTCATCCAGTTGGACCGTGAGGGCTGAGTGGGCGCAGCCAGGAGACAAGAGCATGGCCTGAGAGCCCATAGGCATCAGTGCTGTTGGGGCTATACCTGCAAGCAGCTGATGCTTTCCTGGCAGGGGCTTTGCTTCAGGATATACTTGGTAGCTATGAGTTGCTCGGTGGCTCTAGGCTAAGATTTGGTCAGTGTAGTGGGTATCCAGGGTGCTTAGGGGCTCTCAGGAGAAGACTCCAAGTGGACCTCTTCATTACTGTCTGTCAGCTGACTGATTAGGAGTTTTCAGGCTGCCTGATATAGTAAATTTAAGGAATCTGTACATAGCTGCAGCTCATGATAGGCTCTATTTGGGTGATGTTTTGATCAGTTTCCATGTAGGGGAAAGGTAAGAGAAATACTTGATTTTAGATCACAATCAAGTATTTAGGACAATGCATTTGATCTTACTGGATACATGGCCCTGGTCACTGACTTCTGATCTCTAACCATGCATTCTGGAAGGCATGGAACATGTGGCTCCAAAAGTCTGTTATCTCTGCACATTCATCTCATGTGTAACCCTGGCCAGTGCTCCCAGAGTATTTCATGGGATGAGACCTTCCAGAGTTTGAGAATCGAAGGCCCCATTGGAAGGAGAGGAGAGCATGCAGAACTATTGCAGAAAGGGGTCAGAGAATAGGTTAGCACATCTAAGAGCTGTCACTGATTTCTACAACAAGGAAACTCTGGTCCAGGTATCTCTGAAGTCCAGTATGATTTGGGGTCTTTATAGCCCCCAGTTTGGTAAGATATTAGGCTCAGTTTCATGGGATCTATCTAACAAGCAGGTTCTAAATGGACAAAATTTGCTTATTTGTGCTTATGTTTAAAACAATTAGATTGTAAAAGCTTTGACTTTGATTCCAAAGGGCTTTTGAGCCAACCACTGCTAGCCTGCTGGGAGGAACAGTTTAAAAAACCATACACAGAGACCATGAATGAGCAGGTATTTGACACTGGAAAGGCCACAGAAAGCTTTTCCCTCTCTGCTTAGTCCACAGTGCTATTAGTATAGACATCTAAATTGGGTAGAAATATTGTAGGTGATCAGACAGGGCTAGGACCATGAGGGAGTAAGTGCAGAAGATGTGAACACAACCAAAACTTGCTTGAGCCATAACTAAAGAGGATTAAAGTCACAGTGCCAGATTTACATACTTCTCTAAGGAAATTTGAGATTATTGCTGCCACCCATTTAAGATTTTCCAGACTAAAACTAAAGACAAAACTAAGACTATACATTATTGACCAAGGTTAATGATGTCATCTGTATGACCTTGCTATTATTAGATCTATATTATCTAATGGCTATACTTGTACTCTTATCAGTTAATTTTAATTTGACCCACATGGACAATCCAATGGAAATGTCTCCAGTCTCTCAGGAGCTATTGCTACTTCCCATTCTTATTTTTCCAATAAATTTTCCTAGTCATAGTCTTTATTTTTCTTTAGAATTCATTCTTCAACTTCAGGGAACACGAACTGGATATATCTGATGTTTATCAGGATGGGAGTTACATATGTTCTCCTATATCATTGTATTCTACAAATATTTCAGCAGAATAAGGATATAGGGAATTGTTTTGTGTACAAATTTGTACCAGAATAGCTTCTTTTCTACTCACTGAGTCATTGTTCTGTCCTGAAGGTTGGGACTGTGGAGCATCTCGAATCATCTGCAGCATCCGTTCAGTTCCATCCATACCCAGGAGAATGTCTCCAGAGAGCTGTATCTCTCCTCCTAGGTCCCCTGGCATCCTTTATTCAGGAAATAAAAGTGCTTTCAAGTGAGTGGTAATTTGAGTGAACTAGAATATTCTCAGAGAGTTATAGAAGTATGAAAGCTCTGAGAAGAATACACTTGGGTTCTCATAGGATATTTTATTTACTGTTAGAATAGAATTTTGCTTTGTTCCTTCAGGAAGGTGAGTGTAATAAATGTGTTATTAGGCTTTCTCTCTGAGAAGTCAAAAACAGTAGTTCTTCATCTTGGTTTTACATGAGAACCAACAGAGGAGCATTATAAGATACTGATGTTAGAGACCTTTGACCCAGACCACTGGACTAATAATCTTTGGGCTTAGCCTGGTATTTGCATTTTTAAAAGCCTCTTCAGTATTTCCTTAGACTGGCATATCATAGGAATGAAGAAATGGGGACTGAAAGTCATCTTCTGCCTCTAATTTGCTTCTCAAAGTCACACAGTGAATTGTGTCTACTAGACTGTTGACTCTTGGAGACACCCAACTTATGACCTGAGCAATTGCAAAGGACCTTGGCAACATGTGACAATTTCAAATGACTGTACCTGAAACTTGCTGACTAAATCCCCCTTGCAAACTGCATTGACCCCTGTTATGTCACAAGGAAAACCTTTTTACCTATAACAAAAGGTGAAGTGAAACCAAAATATTACACCTAAGCCCAGAGCATATCTCTTAGAGAAACTCAAAAAATTAAACATGTTTTCTGCAAAGCATGAGACTCACTGTCCTCCTAACCTTCTATGTGACATACCCCGCCATGCCCTACTCCCTTGTGGCATATGCTGTGATTCAATTACAACCTTGAAGCTACCCTTACTACTCTTCTATTCTTAGAGATTCCTGGTCTTAACAATCACAGTATCTTAAAGTAAAGAGTGGAGCATAGGATGTAAAATGAAATTGCTATGTGTGACATTTTGCTCTCCTTTGAGTATAAGAAAGAAGGCTGGTACCAATTCTATTTTGTAGATGTAGAAAGCAGAGCACAGAAATGTTACGTGATTTGCTTAAGTCAGGCAGGGAGAACCTGCTCTAAAATCCCAACTTAAAGCCGATAATCAGGCCTCACTCCACTGGAGCAGAAGTTAAGCCAGTGCTGGGCTGGTCTTCAAAGCAAACTGATATTAAAGCATGACCTGATCATCATCCCAACCTCGGTGGGATGACAAACAAGAAAAGTGACACCGCATTATCTTGTTTGCTGCTTCTACACATGAGGGAACACACCTTGCTGAACCTTTCCAGAGCAGCTGTCTTCTGTCCCTGAAGGCCATTCTTCATGGAAAATGATATTTTTGAAAGACAGACTCAATGCTTTTCCTTTAGGAACCTCTGGAAGGACTTCAAGGACTTCACTTCCAGAGTGCTCAGGCGCCCTTTAAACTTTTATTTCTGAAATCAAAATGATATATGCTACACACCAGAGTATTGTTAGTAATAGGGAGAAGCAGTAGAAGGTGAAGATGAAGACCCAGTCCTTTGGGACCATATCCGATCTATATGCTGGCTGTGTGTGCTTCAGCATGCTGCTTATCATCTTTGTGTCTCCATGGCTTTAGTTACCTGACAGAGATACAGTAGTGCCTACCTGATAGGACCATACGTAACAAGCATTTACGTATTAAAAAGTGCCAGAGTGCCTAATACCATGGCAGTGTACTTAGTAAGCTCATAAGTGCATAACTCTTTTTCCTGTTGGTCTCTGTGTACATGCACACATACCCTCAGAATTGATGCATCCATGTTTTAGAGGGAAGTGAAAAACAACTTGTTTGCTTTAACGCAGAGTTTTATGATCCATTTAGGTCTATTTTCTCAGATCAAACATTTTTCATTAGCACATAAGAAAAATGTTCATATTTATGAATATAGTTTGCTTCAAACTTTGGAAAGGAGTTGAAATTCTGAGTAGTTTATACGTTTCACTTTTAATTATATTTGGCTACATCAGAGTTCACAATTGCAATACAATTACACTTCTGGAATGTCCAAATATCTGGCTAAACTGAAAATAGTTCATTTGACCATGGGAAATTCAGGTGTTTTGTGTTGTATGGTCTCGGTGTCAAAATTTCTCTGTTCACATGGCTGGATACTATAATTCATAAAAATGAAATTTCTAGAAATCTGCTCTTTAACTGACTGGGAAATGCTTAACATTTTAATGAAAATAGTTCAAAAATAAATGCACATGTTTCTGCCTCAATATAAAGAGTATGGTTAGGACGACTTAACCTTTTCCTGTTGGCTTTAAATCATTATCGTGACCTAAAATCAATGCGGATGTTGCCCTCTCAGGCTAGCAGCTGCATGGCCTTGGAGTAAATGGCCACAGTCAGTGAACGGCAGTGCTTTCACAATTTGAGACTGTTTTATCGTTTCCTCTGTCTCTACTCTTGGTGAATACAGTTTGGCCTTAGATTTTCCAAGCTTTTGTTGTTGCTGTTCTGCACAGTGGTAATCCACATAACCAAACATTTTGCAGATTTTTTTTTTTAAGGGGATTTGAATGATGGTCTGAGGGTCTCACTTGCTTATAAAATGAATTGGCATTCTGAGAGTTAGTCTCTATGGTGCCCTCCGTTTCACAGCTGTTGGGCGGGTGGGTCATTGGCCATGTATTATAATGCAAAAGAGGTGGTAACAAGGTACTGATTGCTGAGAAAGTAAGCAGAATAATCTACATGTCTAAATAAGGTTTCCATAAAAATTTTATTTTGCATTTTTAAATAATTCAACGCATTGGCAGTATAGTTAATGCCTCTATGAGTGAAACCAACACACCAGCTCAGCCAATAACATTTTTACAGACATCTTGTTGCAAAACAATAAAACCACATTAAAATGTTTGTACACAGAGTTACTGTACTGAGAACAAAGCACCAACAAAACGCTTGTGCGCCACACATTTGAAATGCAAAGCCACACAGGCAGATAGAGTTTTATACATATAAAGCACATGAAACCAGTTTTTACAAACCAGATACCATTTAATTAACTGATTGATGTTAGAATAGTTAGCAGGGCCTATACAGAACATCAGAACTGACTGGAATTTTGACTAGATAAGCATGCGTATTAAGAACAGTGACAGCTGGTAGAGCTACAGTGAAGAAGAATATTGGAAATCTGCACCTAAGAAGTGGTTCGAAAGACTCGCTGGGTTATGTTAAAGCGAAGGGGGCACTTTCTGAGTGATCATTGGGGTTTGACAGCCTCCCTGGGATGCCACCACTGTGGTATAGTCTTCCTGGGGTGGGGGTAGGGTCGCAGGAATTTTCTCTTCAGGAGCCAGGGACAGCTATCCCTGATGCTTCTGCTGTTCTGCATATATACAGGGAGCCCAGGCTAGATATGGGTCCCAGGGCAGTGACTGGCAGCTTCTGTAGAGCCTATTCTGACCCTGAGGGCCCAACTCAGCTCACTCTGTGCTGTGATGGCTGAGGTCGCCTTCATCTTTCCTTCCCTACATCTTAACCTACAATTTCTTCTTGGAAGCTCAGTTGGATTTGAACAGATTCAATTTCTTCTCAAAGAGTAATGGAATCTATGTGACTGAGCCATGATATTATGATGCAAAGTCCCAAGAAGAAAGATGGTTTCTTTTCCAGTTACTGCATTCACGTAGCAATGTAACCATGGCTTCCTGAAACTGTAAAACAATGTTTCTCAGTAAGGGAGAGCTAAAATCCCAGGAAAGACAGCAAGCCAGACATATGGCACCAGTACACACATGTGCCCATGCTCACCACAGACAATGTGTTCAACTTGCCACAATGGTTCAGCAACATGGTGTTGGTGAGCACACATGCACACACTTATACGCACATACACACACAAAGCATATGTTGACAATTAAATTCCCAGTTGTATCCCGGTCAATAAATATTTTCCATGACATTTTCAATATATAGTTTCGGTCTAAAATACGCATGAGAATGTCTTTTATTTTTCCAAGAACAAGAGGAAGGTTATAGACTCATATCTTCATTTACAACATGTTGAGACTATCTTTCTGGTTCTTATATACAAGATAATGGGAATGTTAAGAAATATTCAAACGAGCACACAAGACACGATGTGCCTGTTGATACGAAGCAGACAAATACATTATAGACCAGGCAGAAGATATTCCTGACAGCTCTCAAGGGTATTTTGCAAGTGTCTATCAAGTTACTGGAAAACAGGTAGAGTCATTTGTTAAACTGCGTTAGTCTCCCAGGCTATTAGGAAAGCACTGCTTTGCAAAAAACTGTCTCTGCCCAGTGGCTTCTTGGTGGAAGGACCCAACAGTGTTCTCCTTCAAGAATTCATCCAAGTAAGGCTTACTGTGCAGCTGGCCTATAGCCCAGCCTCATGCAGCTTTACCAAAGACTCTAGATTTCAGCATTTTGAAGAGAGGGGGAACGAAGGGAGAGATGGAAGCAGGGAGGAAAAAGGAAGGGGGAAAATAAAGGGAAATAAACTAGGGTATTCAAAATACTTCTTCAGGCTAATAAAAAAAAAACACACACTTCTTCCAAGAAAAAAAAAGGGGTGGGGGAGAAAAGAAAAAAGTGATGACGAACTTAAAAGTCTTTCCTGAAATGCTCTGGGAAATTTCTTGAACAAAGATTTCTTGTTCATATTTACAATGGTTACAACATCTGAAGATTTCTGCCATTACCAGGTTTCCAACTAAAGTTTACTGAAATATCCTGATCCAAGCACTTTCTCCTCTGCCTGAAACCAATCTGCTTGCTTCAAAATGATGTAGCAGAGTTCAAAACACTGCTTCACAAAGTGATACAATTGGACAAATGAATTCAACAGACTACTATTTATACTGCCATGTAATGATGCAGTTATTATATTATGGTTTTGTAATATAGCATGCCTTTCCAGGAGGCATGTGCTAAACCAGGACACATCTATTTTTTTTTTTAAATTAATTTAGGTCTTAACAGCACAAACAAGTACAATTCAGAAGCTCACATTTAATTCAACTATTAATTGTTTTAGGGAGAGAAAGAATATCAGAGAAAGAGGGGGACAGAGAGGACAACCACAGCCACAGCCACCAGCACAAGAAGAGAAAAGTCATCTTCTTTGGAGGATCCTAAAAATACACATCTAAAGAAGAGTATAAAGGGGAGAATTTTAGGTATTTTCTGATCCCAAGGAACAATTCTGAGCATGGTATCTCTAGAAGGCTCACTTTTAACATATTGACTTTATTGAAGACAACACTACATCAAACAGTCTTCAGAAACACTTCTCTGATGAAAATAGGAATAAAAACATCAATTTTTAGAACTGTATAAACGCAAAAGATTTCACCTCAGACATTTCTCTTTCTAAAATATCAAGAGACAAAAATCGTTCAGGAGGAAAGCTATTTGACAAATTGTCTCAAGACAGAATCATTCTCATTTGCAGTATTCATGGGAGAACATGATTGATTACCAAGCATGGTTTTGCAATAGGGGATGTGCCAGATGATGTTAACCACATTTCTAGTTCTTTGTAGCCATGAAAATAAGTCAATTTTCTGGAGGTATGGGGGACACAGAGTGCCTGAGTAAGTGTAATGTAATGTCAATTGCACCAGACCCCAATGTTACCATTCTCCAGGAAGGACAAACGTTGCAAGAATACCAGGAAGGGACAGATCCCTAAACTCAGCCACTGTGCAAGCCACAGAAAGAACTACAGAGGCAAAAGATGGAAAGGCCAGGATGAAAGAGTAAGATATGGATCTCCTCAGGGTTAATATTTCATGTGGACACAGGCCCACACAGAAATGGAGATGCTTAAAAGAAAAGGATTGTAGGGCAATCTCTTCAACTGTTCCAAGCATGAATCTCTTTCTAATTGTAAAAGACGCACAGGTCCAGAAGAGATTCTCTGAGGCTTCTGTTCTATGACCAAGCTGATTTATGATAAGAAGATTTACTGAAAAGGGATGTGTGTGTGTGTGTGTGTGTGTGTGTGTGTGTGTTTCATGAAAGATTCATTCTCTCAGAGAAATATAGTGCAGATTATACCTGCTTGTTAGTGACTTTAGTTTACTTCACATTGGGTGAAAAAGAATTGTTTTATTTCGGACAACCACTTCTGAATATTCATTATGTCATTTCTGAATATTCATTATGTAACTGATACAGGAAATTTGTGGCTGGAGTTCAGCACTGAGACAGTAATCAGACACTTTTAATGAGAAACAAATGTTAAGAAAATGTTGACACTCCCAGTCCTTCAAAAAGAAAACCCCTAAAAATGTATGAACAATAATGTGGAGAATGGGGAATTACTGGGTTTCTGTATTATGAGATAAAATAGAAAATTTGGACTGTGCTATGCTTTCCAGAGACTTTGCAACTATCCATGTTACACTTAGAAGTTGGAAACATCACGTGGAAATTAAAAAAAAAAATTCGTGACCGCAGTAACAGAAGCACTCATGTATCTTTTAAAGAAACAGCCGTTAGGATTTTCTGAGTGTTATCTCACTTGCATTTTACATATGCAATGTGAGGATGAGGCCTCCACCACCAGTCCATCTATCTCATCAGCTTCAGCAACTTTCATCCTTTTTTGTACATGAGCTACTGAAAGCCCAGACTTCCAGAAGAGTCCATACCTTTAGGTTCCCATCATAAACAGCTTACACTCACAGAAGACTGACTGATTGACATTTGAAAATCATTTGATAGTTTTAGTCACTGAAGTGTATGAGGTGAGTATGTCTATATGAACAGATGTGGGAACCGTGAACCCTCTTTTAATGGCTGCAGCCAGTGGTGTGTTTAGCTGGCCCAGCTCACACAAAGCAGCAGTGTTCATCTTGTGAATCATGTGTTCAGTGATGATATTGTGATTGGCAGCCAGAAATCACCCATGATGAGAGTATTTACACTATGGAAATGAGCAAATGCCACAAACCAGGTCTTTGTGTTCTCAGAGAGCTGGTTGCTAAACATTTTAACAGCACACTACTGGTTGCTTGCCAAGCTGACTAAAAGTCTGCACAGTTAGGCACCAACCAGTTTCCTGAGATCTCTCCAATTTGGTTCTTGCCCAGGAACTCCTTCTTCAATGTTACAGTCCCTGCAGGATCAAAGCAGGGCAAAAGCTTCTGGGATGCAGCTGGCTACACGTTGCCACTGTCACTACATTGGGCTACTTTCGGAGATACTTCTCTTATTTTGTAGCCACACAAGTAGTGCAGGACAAAAAAAAAAAAATAGCTAAAGCAACTGATAAGGCAGCTGGTTTCCTGCTGTGGAGAAGAGAGAGCAAGAATCCCCAGTGGGAACAAGTTCTTCCTGGCTGAAAGCATCCCCTGGGACACTCTTCGGAGGGTTCCCCAGCTGTGCAGCATCTGCTGCAGAGTCCTGCCTGGGCCTGCCAGCAGGCTTTCTTTGCTCCCCACCTTCCCTCCTCAAAATCTCAAAGCAAAGAGCCAACAAAATTGAGGTCACTGGCGAAGGAGTTTGAAATTTTGAATGATTTTTATTAAACACCATTAGTCTACACTGCACAGTTAATGAAACAGCAAAGCTCCACTCTCAGAAGAATGATGATTGGTCATGGATCCAAAAAGCAGTTCAGTGTCCCCTAACCCAGTGTGAGCACTATGAATGATTCTGTAACACCTCATGTCAGAAGCAGGAAGGGGAATGAACTGTGGTGTGGCCTCTGGGGGCTTCCCCACCCTCCACCCTCCACCCACACGCCCCCTTCACCCTCCCCACAACAATTTTCTTTTAGTCAATAGATTACAGAGAAAAATGTGATGCTCTTGGTAAAGAGGGCTTCTGGCTTTGTGAGGAGGAGAATGGCAAGGGAATTATTATGTTTTCTTTTGCTGGAACTATCAGATGATAGGATTAATGTCTGAGACGAGTCTGATTAGTCTCCTGCCAGGGTAAATGCTGATTACCAATACACAGATGCCATTTCTGTTGTTGGAGTTTGCAAACACCAAAGAGAAAATGAGTCAGAGTTTAATTATGAGAATAAGGCTGTGCAAGTGGAAATGAGAAACAACAACAACAACAACAATAACAACAATAACGACGACAACAAAGAATTCAGTTTGTCAGTTTTGTAACAGAACACTGACAACTGGCTCAATACTTTTTCCCCACAGAATTGAATGGGGGGGGGCGCTGAATTAGCCCAGTTGTTTGATATTGTGTAGCTATCTCATCTTGCCACACATTTTTCTCGATGGGGACAGTGATGCCTCTTTAAGTAATGAGATCATTGCTTTGCTGAGTAGTCCTACCCAGCAATCCAGTTTGGTTCTCCCACCCACTCACTCATGCAGGTGAATTTCATTACGTCTGTTCAGAAGTTCGTGAGGGCTTCTCCCTCACAACTTAATTGAGTCTGCCTTCAAAATTGCTTTCCAACTTCAAACTCCAACATCAACCTCTGAGATGCAAATCTGAGTAAAAGAAAAAGAAATTTAGATACCTTCAGGAAAGCTACCACAGAACAGGTATCCTTCCAGTGCAGAGCAAATCCAATGCACTCAGCAGAGTACAGTCCAAATGAAAGGGCATCCATTTGGAAGCTCAACAAAACACATTGTAGCCAATGGCTTCTAATTTTGCAACTTGGTTATTGAGCAACTGTTTAGATCTTTTTATCTCATCATGTGGGAAATCAGTGCATCCCAACCTCGAGATTTTTAAAAGTAACAATAGCTAGTCTTTTCCAATTATGTCACCCAAATATAAAAATACTAGTATTTTCCCAGTGAGATTATTAAGTAATTAACAATCTATAGGCTGGCTAACAACATGCTTACAGCTAAATTCTACCCCAAGAACCACACTACTAATGTCTTTTCAAATTAATCCTACCTACCAAACTCAGACAGTAATATGACAAAACCACTAAAAAATCCAAAGCTAATTAAAAATACAATGCCAAGCCAACATCATCATAACACAAACTTGTCAGACTCTCTGTGGTTGGAACTTGGGTGACAAATGAAGGCATAGCGGTGGCCCTACCTGGGTCATGTGGCAGGGCTAAGATTGTTTATCTTTGCTCAGGTAGAGACAGTTGCCCATTGCTCTGCCCATTACCCTACCTCCACACGCTTATTGTGATGTGTTTCACAGGCCTCCGTCAAGGTCTAGAGGCATAGTATCTCACTGCTATCCATATGTCCTGTGTCCCTCCCACAAATAGGTATGCTGAAAAGATTCATTTGACAAAATGTCTTAATCCCTCACTCCTCAAGTAGCTGCACACCTACAACACATTTCACCATTTCTAATGTGATGAATAGAGTACCTAGAAAACAGCAACATTCCTTCACCAGGAAACTGAGATGTCTCATCTCCAGGGATAGGAAGGTAATGCATTCTCCATGTTTAAT
Organism: Capromys pilorides; assembly: GCA_004027915.1. Taxonomy (NCBI): domain Eukaryota; kingdom Metazoa; phylum Chordata; class Mammalia; order Rodentia; family Capromyidae; genus Capromys; species Capromys pilorides. The sequence continues at coordinate 5,267 of PVKN010013570.1, read as the reverse complement.
TGGTTTCTAAGCTGCTTTAAAAATGGTCCTACTAAATAATCAGGTGGTGATCCAGAGCTTGGCTGTCAGATTTGATAATTGTGCTGCCCACTTAGCACACACTTTACACTCAGCCACCAGAGATGGCAGAGGCTCCTCTCACCTCCCTGTTATACATAAGTAGATGTAACAAGTTACTGACACTAGAGCTGCAAGTCTTTCAGCTGTGAGGCATTATGCTCGTTTCCCTGGGAAACTGCCCCGAGCATTCTAGTGTCTAGTTTCTAGAGATTTTGAATTTCAAGAAGAATCAGGTCCTAAATCCATGATGCTACAGGATCATGGTCTAGGTTTAGCTTACAAGTCAAGCCATCAGGCTTCATGAGAAAGTAATGGCCAGGCACTCTACCTGGCCAGCTGTGGAAACTAGAGAGCTTGAGTCACTGCAAAGTCATCAGCTTAATTTTTATATGTGACACCCACCTTGGGTATTCAAAGTCTCATATGAGTATCTTCCTCCAAGAGGCTCAGAAAAGATTCTTTCTGGCTTCATTTGTATGTGCTCATGTGTGTTTATGTATGTGTGCATGTGTGTTCAAGTGTCGTTGAGACTGAAAATATGAATCTCAACTACATTGGGAGCATAAAAAGTGTAGAGTTCAGCTGCTGCGACACTCCCATCGGCCGTATTAACAGCATGGTCTCAGCCATGGGAGTACAGTTTCTGTAACCTTATTATACAACAAAGGGCCTTAAACTCAAAGATGACCAGAGCAGAACTCAAGTCTGCTCTTTTGCAACAGGAATATATCTAACCTTGACAATTTGAGTGCAGAGTTATCACCTGCTGTTTTTAGCATAGACCTGCATGACTTGCTTGAAAATCATACAAGTTTGCATTTTTCATGTGCATATCTATTATTTATCTGATCATATCTCAGTGAACAGAATTCAATAACTCAGCAGATTAAAGGCTACATGGAATTATGTGCCAGCAGGTAATTACAAGTAACTAATGTATGGATAGTGTTTACTACAAGTGGGGGATGCTTCTGGTGAGCTGGAGCACCAAAGATGATATTTACATTATGATGCTTAGGGACAGAGATGAAAGTAGAGAATAATAAGGAGGGGAGACAGTCATCACTGATAGGAAAATGTCTCTAAATTAGGTGAGCTGTTCCCAATCATTGGGGCTCTTTCAAAGCCCCCAAGGGAGAAGCACTACCCCAAGAATCACATTGTTTTAGGGTTAGCTACTACTTATAGTTAGGAGTTTTCTTTGGATTTTGTACATAAATGACCTTTGCAACATAAATTAAAAAAAAATCAGTGATGATGTTTCAATCAACAGCTAATGAGTCAGAAAAAAGGAAAGAAAAAAATTATGAGAAAAATGAAAGGAGGATAAAAGAAACTCTGAAAATAGAAAATGTCGACCATAATTGGGGAAGTACAGATTTTAAAACCACTAGAAAGAAAATTGTATATTATTATTTTCAGGCAGTGATAATTTGACTTTTCTTTCCGTAGATTTGATCAAGATACAGTTTAAAAGTCCAGCTAGTTACCAATGTGCCACTGACTACAAAGTAGGCAATGTGTGAACTCCACGCTGGATATTTTCTGGACCTGTCTTATCTCCCAGTAGAGATTGGCATGTAGCAATTGGTTACTAAGGCATACAACCACTAAGCTTTTCCTCTAAAGAAGAGCTTTGCATACAGAAGATCTCCATGAGGATTTAAACTTTAGATCGTGGAATTCAAACAGTGTTATTCCAGATGATGTCTTAAAGCTGTCAAAATAAATGTCATCCCTCTATGCATCACTAAAATCTAAAAAAAAAGAAAAAGAAGAAGAAGAAGTAAATCAGGAACAATATGCAAAGAAAAAAAAAGTTCTGGTTGTCTGGCATAGCATCATTTTAAGAGCAGTAGTGCTATGTTCCTTCAGTTCTTGATATGGTGTTACTACACCATCTATCCAGTGGGTTTTGACAGTAAAAATTCTCACCTGAAGATTGAATCTGTTGGGAACCACAAAAATTTAGCAATGGATTCTGAAATACATTCTTTTCTGGACATAAGAGTAGAGCTTGGGGCTAACTATTGCTGCAAATCTCAGCAGGTCCCTTGTATCTAAATTCTCATCTACAGTAAGACCACTTGTTTCATTTCTCAGGAACCTGTTATCATTACGTGTGCTTCTCATTCTTCATTTTGGGTAATGTGGACTGAAGATAATAATGTAGGGACTATCATTCCATAAAGCACAAAAAGATTCTGGGATCTGACAAATGCATATCACATACTGAAAAATAATAAACATACACTGCTCCCAAGTTGTAGTGTCCACTTACAACGACTTCAGTTTTTCACAGATATCAAAAGAAGCATAGAAACAAACATAACCAAAGAGAACTTTCCCAAGTGAGTGGAGTTCCACCAGTGACCGTCAGTGCGCTGGTAGAGGTAGAGTGATGGGTGGGGATGCTAGATGTCAGAGAGCACCCACTACAACAAATGGGCATCGATGCGGAGCCAACACAGTCCCTGGCGCACATAGCGGACAAGATTGGTCATGCTGCTGTGCTGGGTCAGAGGCCCCATTAGTGTGTCCAGATCGCCAAAGAATTCTGAAAAATAGGAGAGGCTTTAGTCAGGTTTTCCATTGTCATGAAAATATGTACCACGTTAAAAAGCCGCCCACAGGTGTCATAGAGACATGGCCCAATTCATCCATTTGTCCATCCGTTCATCCAGCCATCCTTCCCTCCGTCCCTCCATCCAACACAAATTTATAGAATCTATCTGAGGGCATAAAATTCTATTTGCATAGCAAGCACTATCATGGTAACCTTTATTTTTCATTATTTAATTAAAAACATTTATTAATTGATTTGGTACAAGTTCTCACTATGCAGCTCAGACTTGTAGTGATCCTACTGCCTCTGCCTCCCTAGTGCTGGGATAATAGGTATGCATCACTACACCTGGTTTCAGTGATCAGCAAAGCGCACCTGGGGTTCAGGGGCTGTCATATTCAGGGAATTGTGGTAACTGGGGAGCGAACCTGGGTCCTTTGGCCTACCAGGCAGCTGCATAGACGACCAAGCTAGCTCCCAAGCCCTTGATAGTTTATTGAAATGAAGATATTCTATAGCCCGAATGATATGATTGTGACAAATAAAAACACAAAATCTACTATTGAATTCATTCTAACTTTTAAAACATCACTGTATGTTATTTTTCTTTTCTTCTTGGAAATAGTGAGAATGGAACTCATGGTCTTACACATGCTAGGCAATCCCTCTACCACTGAACTAGACCCCTCAGCTCACTGTGTACTTTCTCAGACTGTATTCTAAAAGTATATTATCATCCTATGGAAGTGTGTTGTTCATTAAGTATACACATGTGCATATATATACATATATATACTACATAGATGCATATATAATATACACATATATCCTATTTGCCCATATATTTACATAAACATATATATATGATATAGTTACATATTTCAAATTCACATATAAATTACATATATAAATGTGTTTAAATATATTTATATTATTTAACAAATTTATGCTTTTATATATAATAAGCTTTTATTTAGAAAAGAATCCTTTGGGCTGGCCAGATAACTCAGTGGATTAAAGTGCCTGCTTAGGCAGATGCAGGGGCCCGAGGCTCAGTTCCTGCCCCACTGTGCTGGCCCGGCCTCCAGGCGCACCTAGAAGATGAAAGACTGGGCATGGTGGTACACAGCTGTTATCTCAGTGCTTGGGAGGCTGAACACAGCAGGATCACTACAAGTCTGATATACATAGTGAAACACTGTAGACCCTATACTAAACACATAAGAAAAAGAACCCTTAATGCACAAAAGTGTCCTTATGCCTATTATGCTCTATATGATTTTGAGTTTTTGGTGACTACATAAATTGTTGAAGTGTGCATGCTGTCTTTTGTCTCAGCAAACTGATTTTTCTTTTAAGAGTGCAGATAAAGCTAGTTAACCTGGACAGTAATTCTAGCCAATGGCATCCAAAGCGAAATAAATATCTTGGGTAGCTTGGATTTAGCACAGCTTACTGATTACATTTGGGCTGGGACAGAATCTGAGAGTATATGTCACAAGACACTCCCCCAACCCAGAACATAAATGTTCAGAAGGCCCAGCTGAGTCCCTCTGTCTGATCTGAGGAAGGAGGCAGCCTTGAGGCTACACTACAGCCCTGTGTGACTGGGGTCTGTGAATGTCTGTCTGCCTTAAACAGAGGAGGCTATGTGGGCTACATGACATGACGTCCGAAATCTAGCTAGGTGTCCCCTCTTCCTTGAGATTGTGTTTGACTGACTTTGCTTAAAAGAGGCCTTTCTGGCTTTCCCTTTGCTGGGATGGAGGAGGGGCCTTTAGCCATAGCCTGTGCCCGCTGAGTGTAAGGAGGCTGGGTCCTGGCCGGTTTGGGGCCAGAGCTTGCGCGGAAGTGGTCAGGAGGCTCTTCTGCCTTCTTGGAAAGCAATTTGCATGCATGGGTTGCACGTGCTTGATTGCTCAGCAGACTTTTCACTAAATGATGCATTTATTCTTCATGCTATGTATAACATATGGGTACCTTCTCTAGGCATCGACTTCATTTGATTATGTGCTACTTCTTAACCTGTACTGTGCAATAAATGTAACTTCTGCTGACAAAGAGGTAAATTATTTCTGGCATCCCAACTATTTTCTTAGGTAATACAATCTTAAGGAAAATATTGAAGGACCTAGTTATTGTAGAATGAATGTGAGCTGCATATGAGCCAGGGCACTCCTTGGGTATTTCGTACAAAACTCTCAGTGGCTTTCTTCACCACATACTCAGGTCATCTTTTCAATGACTGCCTCAGTGTACACAGCTGGGGTTGTTAGGGAATGGGGCTTCTAGATTCAAGGCCAGAGGGCAGCATCGGCCCCATTGGCATGAATCAGCACCAGGTCACAATGCAAAAGTAATCTGCAGCTTCGCAGGTGGCCAGGTAGGGGTTGGGGTGGGGAACTTTTACTGAGAGAGCCAATGTCACCCATATCCATGGCATATTTGGCTGGAAGCAGTGCAAGCACATGGCTATCTACAATGGGATATGTGTGGTAATCAAAGGAGAAGCTCCTCTATTCCTTCATTTCTGTCTGCATAACACAGTATGAGAAGTGTCTCTACAATTAAGCAGATCAGAAACAACACATGTGCAAAATTCAAGGCAATGAGCAGAAAACTCCAAGCTACATCTTCTCCC
>PVKN010013569.1:0-10100 GCA_004027915.1 Capromys pilorides | reverse complement strand
CCAGCGCTTGGGCTGCTGGCTGCATGCAGAAGACCCAGGCAGAGCAAAGCTGCTCGGGGTCCTCAGCCCTGAGTGTCAGAGGAGGGGAGCAGTGGCAGAGAAAGGGTTGAGGCAGAACCAAGTAGGACCCAAGGCTAGTGTCTGTGGCCCACCCAGACTCACCTAGAGGTGTGTATCTCCAGTCCCCAGGGAATAGCCCAAACCAGTTTAATTAGGGCTCCACTCTGACCACTCCAGGGCTGCAACAGTAAAAAAAAAGCTATAAAAAACACAAAGCAGTGTTAATTTGCTTTCAGAACAAAAGATGTTAACATCAACTGGCCTGGTGGACTCAACGGGCTGAATCAGAACTCCTATGTGGAAACTGTCCTGAAGTCAAGGTAAAGAAACTATGCCCAGTGTGTGCCACGCAGGCATTTCAGCTGCCACATCTTAGCACAAGACAGGTGCTCCTTTCCTCGACGGGTCACCCAGAGACTGGAAATCCTAGGCATCAGCTCCCACAATGACCCCACTTCACCAGACCTGGTGGAGCCCCAGACCCTTTGCCCTCCTGTTTCAACACTGATGGAGACTGTGGTTCCTGGCCAGGACTGAGCCCCTGACAGAAGCCTCGACTGCGTACACCAACCAGCCAGGGAAAAGAGGAAAGTTCCAAATTGAAGCACAGTCCACTGAGCAAGCCCTGGGGTCACACTACTATAATGCTAAAAATCTTGTCCCAAGTCCTAATAAGCTGGGACTGTCTGTGCAGGTCACTTCCAGCCTCCTGCAGGCCCTGACATTTCACACAGATTCTGCTTACAATAGACCACATGCTAGGGCCTTGGCATGCGCTCTGTCATGGACATAGATTGATGAGGAGAGGCAGTGGCTGGATCTCTGTGAAGAAAATGAAAAAGGGTGCACAATGCTGGGCCTGTCCTTTGGGGGTGTCCTGAGCTGCCCTGGGGGAGGCTTGCAGGAATACAAAGAATAGCAGAACGGTCTCTGCTGGTTGCATATAGAAAGCCACAGAAACGTCAAGAGGTAAAATGTTTCAGGAAGCCACAAAATGACTAGTCCGGAGTGTTGTCTCCCTCAGGAAGGAAGAGGCACTTGTGACTGCTTAAGCCATGTGGAGGGGGGAGAGGGAGGGTGGGGCGTACCGAGGAGTTCAAGTGACAGGATGGGGACACAGGGACTTCGATGTTTTCTGTAGTGTTCTTGGACGGGAAAGTGCTGAGAGAGGAACAGTTTTCTGAATAAATCAGGAACACATGCCTTAAGATTTTCTATCCTCCAGCTGACCCTGGTCAGTCCCAAGGAACTGAGCAAAGTTACTTGCTAAACTCCAGATCTTTGCAGCTGGGCCAGCCAAGCACAGAGGTCATGCTGCAGCAGAGAGGCCCAGTGAGTGAGAGCTCAGGTGCAGCATGCCCGCCCCAGCTGCAAGCATCCGGGGTGCCTCCGCCCGTCCCACTCTGCACCTGGCCTGGTCACCACCTCTGGACAAATGCAGTCTAGATGGACAGAAGGTGATTTTGACCCAAAGCAATCTATGCTGGTTCCCAGTGTTCTGTTGCAGCCTCGCCTGGGAAACCACGGACATGCAATCCACAAGGAAGTCCAGTGGAACTTTTCTGCCATCTGCCTAACAGCCCAGAACCCAGGGGGACATCGTCTCTCCTAGCATTTCCAATGCCATGCATAACAGGGTTCCTACCGAAGCCTTGCTCTGCACAGTCAGCCACGTCAGCAGGAGACACCCATGAAGGACCACATGAGCGCTGCAGCAACCACAGGATGGTGCCTACAGGCCACTGGTGCAGCCCTGGCTTTCCTGAGACCTCTGCCTGGGAGAATGAGCTGCCACCATGCAGTCCCACTTCAGCCCTGGAGAGGGAGCAGGACTCTGTCTCTCCATGCAGTGTTTAAGTGAACTCCTGAGTCTGAAATAAAAACTGGTCAAACAAAAGAAGCAAGGGGCCCAGGAGCCAGTCATACTTTCAACAACATTTATTAAGAATGCATCTTCCTTCACAAAGGTGGACACCATCTATTAAACTTCAGAGAGCACTCTGCCCGACCCGCGCTGTGGGAAGCGTCAAGAGCACATCTGGAGGGTGTGATGTGCCGACCACAGCAAGTGGACACTGCTGCGACCACTCTATGCCATTATTTTCTTTGATTACACACATATTAATAATGAATTTAAAGACCTATGAGATAGCTCAGCAGATGAAGCACTTGCTTAGGTAAGCACAGGGGTCAGGGTTTGATTCCTGGTACCACATGGAGCTGGCCCTGCCCCCGGAGCCTGGGTGTGGTGGTGTAAGCCTGTAATCCCAGCACTAGGGAGGCAGAAACTACAAGGATCACTAGGAGTCCAAGCTGCATAGTGAGACTCTACACACACACACACACACACACACACACACAACCTAATAATAATAACAATGATAAATTTAAATTGCAATTAATCTCAAACGTGTGAACATCTTTATGACTACTAACTGTGGAATATTGAGAATTTAGTTACAACTTCTGACTGATCTCAGGGGAAATGTGAGGGTGGCCTATGGGACCAGACCAGGAACGATTCGCAAATGTAAAATAACTGAACCTATTTGAGCTATGTGAAAAGCCAGGATTAGAGTGTGGTAATTAGTCAATGATTTATGTTTTGACAATTAAATGTTTACACTATGCAGAGAATTATTTCCAAGCATTCTGAGGGGTGTTATTTGGTAATAGTCACTATAGGTCACTTTTATACTTAGGTGGGACTTTGTAGGTGATAGTATACATAAGCATTGTATTTCTAATTTATTATAATGATATTATAGAATAGATGTGTTTTATAAATATATAAAATCTTTATATTACATCTAGTTGGTGTTCTAATAAATTCTGTGTATATACATGCTATATATACATTTTATATAAGATATGTAGAAGTACATATAATTTTTCCATCCATTATACTGATTTACTCACTTCTCCATGACTAAGCATAAATAATATGGGAACAATTCTATACCTAAATAAGGTTTTCAACAGTTTTAAGCACTAATTGAAAATATTCATTGAGCCCTGATAGCAGACTGCACTTTCAGCTTCCAGATGGGATGAATTATGGGCCGGAGCCAGTGCCACACACTGAGACGAGCCCGGCTTTCCATCTTTTTACTGGTTGGTGACTGGAACATCAAAACATGAAGTCAGACACATAGTGGATTTCTCTTTTTAATATTTTTGAATCCACAAAGCAGAGTTATCCAACTCAAGTCACAGTTTATGGAAATGCCCATAAAGGAAGCGGAAAAAAATAAATTTAGACTGTTTGGAAACTTCTTGGATGTCTTATTTCCAGCATTTTCTTTTACACATCAACCTTAGTCCAACATAAACTAACTAGAGTCAGGTTAAATTCAAAAGATTTTCAAGCAATGAATTACAAAATTGCAAACAATAAGAACTGATAATAGAAGGATAATATTTTTATACATCTCCCTCCCAGTTAGGCCCATCTAGAGGAAAGCTATAAAAATAAACTGCAGCCCATCCAAAAGGCAGAAGCACAAACACGTCGGCTCTTGTGGTATCATTTCCTGAATGGTTGATTTCTGGGTGGGTGTTTCCACAGGCTGCATTACAGGATGATAGAGTCATGGAATTTTTAGAACTCAAGGAATCTGAGCAACCGCCTGAGTGTCACGAGCCAGGCTGTCCACCAGATGCCTGAGCAATAGGACAGGAACCTGTGCATTTGTGAAATGCTGAGGCCCTGTGTAGGCAGCTCCCTGCACTGTGCCCGGTGCAGCAGGGACACCAAGGATGAGCTCCGAGGAGCAGTCTCAGGGGCCTGCGGGTGGCCATGGTGTACTCACCTTACCAAGTCACAGCATATAATTGGACAAACCATCCTGAACATTTCTAGAGCATGGCAGTGCATGTCATTAGCTAAAATCCACACTACGGAGTGAAATCCTTAGCCTCGCCTGGCATCTATAAAGTTACATTATAATACTTGCACAAATCACAAACTTAGGTAGAGGTTAAGTCTTGTGTTCTGTATCACAGAGCTCAGCACTGCACACAAAGAGGCTGATGCTACTTATTTAACCGGTACCTCTACTGTTTAGGAAGATACTTCTCTCAAAAAGGCTAGAGAAGCATAAAGGCTGAAGGCTTGCCTTGAGCCTCAGAGAGCAGCTGAGGGTTGCCACACCAGTAGAACACGTAGGCAACTTCTGATGCTGCATAGAGCAAGTTTTCTCACTAAGTCTACAAGAACTCAGCTTGTGGAGCCACTCAGCATGGCCGTGCCCACCCTGCTCCTGTGTGGACAGACGGACAGGACACCCAGGGAACTCCACAGCTACAAACCAATTTTGCAAGAGGGCTGACAGGTCTTTTAAAAGTCACTCCAAATAAAAAATCAGTTTGAATTACCTCATAGGAAAGAAGAATTTTAAATGGCTCTCAAGCATGTCATGTGGTTAGCAAGGAAAAAACAAAATCATTTTGCCCAGCAGTCTTTCTGTCGGGTAATATCCCAGCTCTGCTCCTATTAGAAGGAGGCACAGAACTTCTTGGAATAGAAACACTGTCTGGAAACTCACAGGGAGAGTAGAGGTGCTCGCCTGGGCCTCGCCCTACTGGGCTGGCTCTGAGGCTTGAGGCCAGACCAGCAGGGTCACTGTGGACACACGCTGTGGCCATGACCAGCTCAGCCTGAGGCCCTCTCAATGTCCAGAGGCTTCAGATGCCATGCCACAGACTCTGATCCTCCGTCCTCCGTGTGACCAGCGCTTGCCTTTTGGGAACTCCATTAAACGTTACGTTGGCCCTAGGAACTCCATTACCTTTCCCTTGAGAACTGCAAGTAGAACTTGTGTTTTATAAATTGGCTCAACTTTAAACAGAATTAATAATAACTGATACTGAAAGTTGATTTTCTCATTTTGTGTCATAAGGGAACTTTCTCCAAAGCATGAGAACTTCTCCGATCTCTGGATGGGTTTATTTACGTGTCTAGGATCCTGCATGAGGAAAAAAGAAAGCTTTCCATTGAAAACAAATGAAAATGCTAGGTTGGCTCATGGAGTTCCAAGTCTATTTTTAAGTCACATTTAGTTGCCAAAATTGATACAGTGTACCCGCTTGTCTTTTTACTTCAAAAAATTCCCAATTACTTGAATCAACTTTTTAAACTGAGCACATGATTTCTCTCTACATCAAGTAACCCTAAAATGTTGTGCCCCTTTTGATTATTGTAAGTTTGGCTTTATAAAATTTACAATTAGCAAAGATCAGAGAGTAATGACCTCATGCAAGGGTGGGTCCCGCCCACCCTAGTGCTGCTGAAGTCTGCTGATCGCATTGACTCCCTTGAAGTGCAGTTGGGACTGAAGAGTGCAGCCCAAGCAGCCTCGTTGTTAGAGGTATGACTGCATCTCACTAATATAGAATTTAGTGAACTATATTTTATCATACAAAAGTCCATTACTCTGCAACCATTATAGTGTATATTACATATTTATCTATAACGGTGACTGCTACAAACACATACAATCCAAAGAAACCCTGCGTTTTCCAAGTGATCTAGGTAATCCCTTATTCCAGAACGTCCACGCTCCACACGTTCGTCAAGCTCCTGCTGTGGCTCAGCAAGCTTCCTAGCCTCAGAACGCCAGCCACCGTCTCCCCGCCAGCACGTTCCAGCTCCGCCACTCCTCCGTGCTGACCTCACACAGTACACTTCCCCTGGCAACCGCGCCTCATTATTTTGTAATTGTCAGCCTGACGTCTGCCTTCACTTTCAGAATAATGAGGTGATGAGGGGAAGACCGTCACTTCTGTCGTGTCTCTCTCTGGTCTCCACTTGACTCTGTCTGACACATGATGAAGAACTAGGGTGGGCTTCCACCTGGGCTCTTTCATCAGCATCTCATGCTCCCCTAGGAACGCAGCTGATTTGAAGGGAACACAGGAAATAGTCACCGATTCACAAAATTCTACTGGAATAATTTAAATTCCTTTTTCAGAATGTCCAATCATGAAAATCATCATTTGCCTTCATATTGGTTAACAAGAATTCTATATCATATTATCGAATGTGCACAAACCTTTAATGACAGCTCCATGCCTATTTTGTTCCTTAAGAGACTAGAATCACACCTTGATGGCCAGATTTCCACTCTCCTGGTCCCTGCCCCCACCACTGTTGCATGCACTCTTGACCCACCCAAGCCTGCAACTCTCACCAGAAGCTTAGAGAAAGATCCTTCCAAACCTCATTCTGGAAATAGGGTGGAAACAGCTGTGTAATTTCACTGAAGAAGCTTCTGGCACTTTCTTCAGGGTGCCTCATGCTGAGTAAGAGGAATGAGCCACATTGGATCTCAGAAATACTATCACTCGCCAGGAACAGGAAGATAAGTGGTCATGGGAGAAATGCACAGGTCAGCAGGGGCTAAAACAACCTACTTCCCAAGCCCTCTATGGACCATCTCCTCTCCACTCCCATTTAATTAAATGGAGCCCAGAGAAATTTAACTTGATAGTTTTTTAAGTGCTCTGGACTCTGAAACTCAAGAGACGCAGATTCTTGTACCGGTTGACTTACTACCAGGCTGTGGGTCTTTAGGACACTACCTGCTTTCCTCTTGGGACTCCACCTGAGGGAAAAGGGTGGACTTCCAGATGTGTGACCTTCCCTCGAGTTCTACAATTCAGGGATCTTATTTGTCATGTCCCCCATCATTGGTACTTCTAAATTTTCATCCAGAACATTGTACGTTACTCCTATCTTCAGTGTAGAATCTTTCTCCCTCTCTCTTTGCCTTTTGAGATCCTGACGTTTCAAGACCCAGTACTTAAATTTCCTGATTGCTCATCTTTCCAGCAAACTTCTCCTTCTAATCTCTTACATCATTCAGTGTAGGGTGTGATATTAACACAAACAAAATAATATGCTATTTTGTTGAATGTTTCCTTTCATTCAACAACTGTACTTCGTATCTAGTAGTCTTGTGTTTCTAAAGATTACCATACTCCTGTAAGAGATGTAATGATTAAAGCATTTAAGAGGGTTCTGAGAATTCTTGATTTTTTTAGAAGTCTACTTAATCGGTTTTAGAATGAAATCAATTTGTTCAATTGAGTGATTGGCAAATGAATTGTATTTTTTCATGACATTTCAAGCAAGCTATGACTAAATTTTCATTCCCTTGGTCTTGTTGATTTTTAGGGTTCCACTCTGATTGCTATAGCCTTCTGTTTTGGAGGGTCAGTTTTATTTTGGAAGCAGAAGAAAGCTTGTGGTTAGGCTCTGTGTGTGTTCTGGCGGTGGGAAGTGTTTTGGCTGAAGTAGTTCCTTGCATGGCCTAAGGAATGAAATGGGATTTCGAGTGGAGGAATCAGGGTTTAGTATCAGCTATGTCAGGAAATCCTGGATGAGAGAAATGATAAGTTAATGTGCCTCAGCCCTGTTTCCCTCTTCCAGATGTAGGGTGGGTGGGGACCTGGCTTATTTAACAGATGGCAAGCAAATAAGGTGAGAACACTTTCTGAGAAACGTTGGAATGTGCTGGTGGCATGCCTGCTAAGGTTTTCAGGTTTGCTTTCTCATCCCCAGTTCAGTCATGCATTTCTAACCAAATTGCGCTCCTCGAGATTCTGTTTAAATTTGACAAAAATAAACATTCTTACAGGGAAGAATGAGCCAGGAATCAGGGCTCTGCTCTGTCTGACCAAGAAACATCCGAGAAGCCATGGGATATGATGCCCACTTAAGGTATAGTGCCAAGAATAACTGAGAGTTCAATAATTGCTTTTCAGTCATCTGAAGAAAAAAATGCTTCCCAGACTGTTACATTGCTTACCTTTTATTTGTGGGGTGTGGAACATTACTTCTGCACCCTGGAAAAACTGGTCAAAAAGCATCCCTGGGGTGCTTAAGGCAACAGATGAGGGCAACAATTCTGTCTAGCTCCATTCCACTGTGCTATGGGGGAGGGGGCGACACTCCCTGGAGTCCTCACCAGGATGCCTTGCGTCCGTAGATGCCCTGAGCGGCTCTTTACAGGAGCCAATTAACTTACAGTGACTACAAAAACACGAGCCAAACAGACTGTAATTGTGAAACTTTCAGATACAAATTGAATAATTATGTGAACAGATGAGAGTTGTTTTGGGTTTGTTCTTGCAAAATTTCAAACTTTATTTCAATTTGTTCAGTTTTAAGATCTTTCTATACTCTGAAATCATCATTCTTCTGTCTTTTTTTGTGTTTCTTTCTCTTGATTTACCAAATACATGTGTGAAAGATTTATTTGAATTTAATAAGGTACACTGACTATGCTATTTAATCTTGACATCATTGTTTGTTTTTGTTTTGTATTTTAAGGAAAGGTCTACAGAGTGTTCAGTTCTCACTACTAGCTCAGACTCATAGTGATCCACCTGTTTACAGCCTCCCAAGAGCTGGGATTATAGAACTGTGCCAACATGTCCAGTCTCAATTGCCATCTCAATGAGCCCCAGGGGCAGGGCCAGCATGGCAGGCCCTGAGATCAAACCCCTGGCCCCTGTGCCTGCTTGCAGGTGCTTTAATCCTCTGAGCCATTTGGCTGGCCCAAAATCATTATCTTTTTCAAATAAACACAAAATTAAGTCTAGAATACCTAAGTGACAAGAAACAACCAAGTCGGGCCCCAGTGCCCCATCTCGCTGGACCCACAGGAGGCCCTCCTGTCCTGGTCCGCTCTGCCACTGCCTCACCACCATTGCAGGGTTTCCACATTCCTTCACTCTAGCTCCTTGGAGAAGTCCATTTGTTAGTTACTCTGTCGCTGCTGAGGTAGAGTGCCAGCACCTGCAACCTTAGGAAGAGAGGTTTATTTTGGCTCATGTTTTCAGAGCCTCAGTTCACAGTCAGCAGGTTCCATGGCAGGGTGATGTGGCCAAGGAGAAGCAGTGCATGGCAGGGTAGATGGGACTCAGAGAATGAAATTGGGGAAGGAGGGAGGCAGCTTCTCCAGGGCCTGGCATCAGGGATCCCCTGCTTGCACCAGGCCCCACTGGCCAACACTGTTTAGAAATAACCCAGTTGATGGATGAATCCACCAATGGGTATCACACCCAATGATCCAGTCACATCCCAGGGTCCACCTGTGAGCAACAGGTGAGGCTTTGGGGGTCTCTAGATGTGATCCATTGCATGCAAGATCATCTACCCTTAAACACGTTTACCATTGGACATTTGCACCCCAACTAAATTTTTAGACTTTTGCATTTTCTGTTATTCCAGCATTAACTTACACAATATATCCCATCAGCTCTTTCAAGGGAAATAGTTAGGATGCAATAATACGGTGAGCTGATACATACCGCACAGCTCTTTATGTGCAGAATTTAGTACATGATGCAGGTTGGGGTGGTTTTCAATGCAACTATTTGATTTGCTTAAGCAAAATCCATCAGTTATTACAGTTCCTAACAAATAAGCAAAGACTAAGAACATGTTAACAGCAGAAGAGCAAGGGAAACTGATGCTAAAACCCAAGGTATCCTGTACTGCATCCTGCAACAGAGAAAATGACATTAACAGAAAATGGCAATGCACACTCCAGGCCCTAAGTAACGGAAGGGCCAGTGGCTTCGTGCGTGTTAGGGCAGTGCAGGGAAAGTCGCCTGCAAAGCACAGTCACTCTGAGCCACCTGTACAAAACTTCTGTGAATTCCATGCCTCTCAGAATTTAGAATTTAAACTCATAAGGCAATGATTTATCAACTTTGTAGCTTGTGCCACCTTGTGCTGAAGAATATCAAAGACCGAAGTGGTCCCCTGAGGAGGAGAGAAAGCCTCAGGCCCTCCACAGGTTCTGAGTCACATTAGATGAGCAGTGTGAACTGAGCAGAAGCAGAATGAGCCAGAGGTGTGGGGCAGGGAGCAGACAGACGCACAGCCAGGGAGAAACCCACCCTGCTTGGCCACGGAAAGATCTGCGGGGAAGGAAGCAAGATTAGAAATTCATTACATCAAAATAGTATTTTCCTGCCAGGTGATAGCTATTTCTAACTATTTTATGGGTAATCTGCATCAAAACTTT
>PVKN010013568.1:0-19825 GCA_004027915.1 Capromys pilorides | reverse complement strand
GCTCTATGTGCGCTGGGTGGATGCTCTGGGATTGGTCAAGTGACTTTTCTGGGTTTTGTTTTTCCCATCAAATATGGAGATACAGTGCCTACTTCTAAAAGGCTCTGAATACAGCAGATAAATTGGGGCCTCTGGTGAGTGCTCCACAAATGGCAGCATTGCCTTAGGAAACAAGTACAGTGAGGTTTAGGGACCAATGTCCAGGTCCTTTAGGATCTTGAAGCATTATTTGAAAGAACCAAGGAAAATTTTTAGAAGAATTATACTTTACAGGACTTCTTTCCACAGCCAAGAGATTCTCCCTTTGAACTGGAGATTTCTGCAACCAGGTTCTATAGTGGAGAAGCCAGTCTCACTGTGTTCTGTAGGCACACAGACAGGAGACTGTCACATGGAGATTTACCAACATGGGGGGGGCTTTGCAGCAGCCTATCTCTCCTTATCCCCAAACCAGACAGCTTACAAATTTCAACTTGTAATCCCATCCTGTTCAAAAAACAAAAAGATAGGAAGGGTAGCTGACTTTGAAATTATGAGGAAAGCCAAGAAAATAAAGCTGTTTAATTTCAACTGGATGTAGAACAATGTTCAGTGGAAATTCTGGTCATATTTTGTCATTTGCTACAATGTCCTATGGAAATTCTTTTTTGAGAAAAAGTCCATAAATATGCACCTTACATTTTCTGTGCTATCAGCACCAAGGGTCTGTCTCACTCAGCACTAATAAGTGGCCACTGGCACAGAGGCTAATATCCTAGAGGGGGCATTGCCCTTTTAGATGCATTCTTAGCACCAGCCATCATAGCAACAACTTACTATGCATTTTTATCAGAGAATCCAGCCAACATGCCTGTGACTCAAAGATTAATTCCCCAAAAGAATCATGGGTAATGGGGTGGGGGGAGGCTACCTGTAAGACAAGAGGGAGAACTCTTTTTTTTTTTTTGGCTTTTTGAGGCAGGGTCTCGCTATGCAGTTTAGGCAGGCCTTGAGCTAATTTTTGTAACCCAGGCTGGTCTTGAACTCACATTGATCCTCCTGCCTCAGCCTCCCAAGTGCTGGGATTACAGGTGTGCGCCACCACGCCCGGCTAGAGGGAGAACTCTTGTAAGCACTAGTGCAACCTCTCTGGAACATTTAGACAAAAAGCCTTTACAAACCAAATACCCGGGAAAAAGGAAATTATAGTGTTCCAAACGGTGTCTTCTACATGGGAAACCAAACTCATCTATTTTATCACTACTGCAAAATATAATTATGTCCTCTTACCAAACTCCTAAAATAATTAGGGAAAGATAATCATTTGGGGTACAATAAAAGGACCTAAGCAGAGGACTCTACCAATATCCAACTGCAAATTCAATTTAGAATTGCTGGTAGCATCCCACAGAAAGAAGCCTATTTTTGAGTTACAACAGTATCTACAGAATGAAACAGACCCCAGTCCCCTGCATGTACCATTTAAATAACCAAAGTGAAAGGAAGTTTTCTGTGTGTGTATGTGTACTAAGAATCAAACTCAGGACCTTTTGCACTTACCAAGCAGGCGCTTGTGCCATAGCTATTCCCTAGCTCAGAAATTTTATGTTTTTCCAGTAAACCACAGACCCAGATTAGCTGCTATGGTATAAATCTACTGTCCCCCAAATGGTTCATGTTTTCAGAGGTGGGACTTTTGGAAGATGAGTGCATCATGGAGATGCTATATTCATTAATGGATTAATCTGTTGATGAGCTCACAACTGAATGTGCTGCTAGGAGATGGGGTCCAGATGGGAGCGAAGAGCCACTCTGTGTGTGTGTGTGTGTGTGTGTGTCTGTGTCTGTGTCTGTGTCTCTGTGTATGTGTGTGTGTCTGTCTGTCTGTCTGGCTGGCTGTCATAAGTTGGATCACTTTCCACTGCCATGCTATTTTTCCCTTGGAGCTAGCTGCCACAGACACCTTTAAAACTGTGAGACAAGACTGTGAGACAAAATAAGCCTCTTCTCCTTCCCATTGTGTATGGCAGGTATTTGCTCTCAGAAAAAAAAAAAAAAAAAGCTAACTAATACAAGTCTGAGACTATCCTTGAGATATGCCATTTTTTTCTACAGATTTCCACATTCTGGGCTTCCATGGCAATATTTTTAAATAATACCATTACTCTCTGAGGTACTTGAAGAATATTAAAAAAATAAGCAGAGATTTGTTATTGTGGTTTCCCTAATTCTAGGGATGTGAATGTCTCAGGCTAGGAACAGTGTATACTGGTTAGCCATAAGGTGATGACATTAAAGTGACCACTTTTCCTTGGGGATTACCCAAACAGATGTTTCCCAGGGACAGGACCAAAGAAAGTGGGTAGATGAAGTCAGTGCAGTATGAATCAATATGGTACAGGGCAGGGGCAAAGGAATCTGCCATATACAGCAAGCAGAGAGCTGGTGGCAGAAAAACACCAGCATCTACCTTGTTCATGGATAATTTGGAACTAATAATTTTCTAAAAGTATAATGTGAAATGTATTTATTTTTTTACTTTAATAAAGGGAAAGAATTTGCCTTTAAACACCCTCATATTTAGTCATATGAATATGGAAATAATGTAAGTTGACAACACTGGAAGTCTGAGCTTTCCTCAGATCCATCATCCAATCTTAGGAAACACTGATAGACTACTTCTATTTTGGGACTCCTAGGGGCTGAAAAGAAAATGAATCTTTGATTAAGATCCACAAAAATAGGAAGCCATGGATCTTTGAACTTACCTGTGAACCTCAGATCAATAATGCTCACCTACAGACTAAAGAGACTGCCAAGCACTAGGCTGAGTAGAGCCTACCACTGGGGATACCCAAACCATAGTGTCTGAGATATCACAGAAAGCCATTCCCCTAAGTCCCACAGATCTGAAAAGCAGTACCTGGAGGTTCCCGAGGAGCATGCCCACACGACAGTACTCACACAAAGAAAGGCACCAGCTGCACCAGCGTCTCCTTCTTGGGGCTGGCAGCAAACTCAGGTACCATCTGAATGACTTTGTTCATGACACTGCGCAGGTAACTCTGGAGCTGCTTTCTCCGTTCCTCTACAAACTTGGCATCCTGAGAACACAGACAGAACATGTGTGTTTAGTCTGACTTCCCCAGTCATTCAAAAATGAACTCACAGCATGTGCAACAACCACTCAGCTTTATCCAGACAGCATCACCATGCCAACAAATCTCCTTGGCTTCACACATGTTATCCAACTTGGTGAAGGGAAAGATGTGCACAAGACTACCACTATTAATAAGTGAGGGAAAGCAGGTCTGAACTGATGCATGGTAAACTCCCATGAGTGAACAGGTGGGGCTGTTAATTCTCAGGTACCAGTGTGGTACTGAGGGTCAGGGTCAGAAAGATGAACATAAAGAGTCACCGCTGTGTTTCTTTCAGAGTTCACAGGCCAGTGAGGAAGATATAAATAAATACAGTGATCACACAGGTAAATGTATAATTATTAATCATACTGTCACCCTCAAGAGCATGTGGTTAATTTTGCCTTCTTAGTTTTTCAATTATGAGTCAGTAATGACTAATTAAGAAAGATTTGATTAACAATCAAACAATTGGCACCTTTTCTTGAGAAACAGGACATGCGATGGAGACACAGTCCCCTCAGGGGCTGATACTGGCTGGGGCTGGGAATGTGTGCACAAGCCCCACCACAAAGCATGAAGAACCCAATGCTCCAGACGCTCTTACTCATGCCCAGGTCCCACTCCACCCATGTGGGCTGGCCTTTGTAGGCATGGCTGGCTACCTGGCTGGCTACCTGTGCTGTCACAGAATCTGAGCTTGGACCTGTGTGATAAACTCCTTTCCCACCTGGAAAACCTCAATAGTTGTAGAACAAGATGCCCCGCCAATTCTACAGTGAGTCTAGGTTGGACACCTCTGCACTATAGGTCCAGCTTGTGCTGCTCCTGGGCAGCACAGGCACTGGTAAAGGCTTTCTCTAAGAAGGTGCTGCACCTCCTGGGCTGAAGAAAAATGAGAGACTCAAGGAAGAGAAGAGAGAGCCATGCAGGAGCAGGGTTGCGGCAACCTAACAGGAACATGAGACCCTATGAATGAGCAGAACTGCTCTATGCTTGGCCTCTGCTGGAGAAGAGCTGGTCCAAGGCAGGGGCTCAGTGACGAACTTTCTAGTGCTCAGACAGCACCTGAACAACTCACTTAGTGCCCCAGCCTCGATAGAGTGATTCCATAAAACCCTGCCAGGACCTCAGCATGACAGGGATTTTGTTTCTAAAGTGACACTGCTAAACAAAGGTGGGCAGTCAGTCAGTACACAATGACATGGGATATTCAGTGAAACTGGAATTTCAATCAAGCAGTAAATGTGTTTTCAGCAGAAATACATCCCATATAGAAAAACCTGTCTGTGCAGTACTGGGATATACTTATACTAAAGAATTATTGGCTGCTTTCTGAATGCAAATTTCACTAGACATCCTTTATTTTTCCTGGCAAGCCATCTCTGAGTACCAGGTGCAAGAAAGAACAAGGGAACATCTGCTGTTAGCAAAGGCTCCTTGGGGCTACTCCAGTTACCCCATGAGGAGTTGCCTCACGGGGATCTTCCTTCCAAGGGGAGGCAGCCTTGAAAGTACCACAGGTCACTCCACTGTTATTGCCAGTGCAGTTGCAGACTAGAGGCTAAAATCTCATGAAGCTTGTCAGGGGGTGGACAAGGTGAGAGCAAGTGGAAAAATCTGGCCAAGAGAGTGGACAGTACCCCAGTCCAATCAAGAGCCACTGGGGCTCTGTTTACTAGGTCTGAAGGCCAGGTTCTGTTCATTGGTTTCTGTCATTAAGCAATTAGATGTTCCTACCTGAGAAGGTGGCTAATATGCCAGGTTAGTGTTGAATGGCTAGTTTTTAATCTGGATAAGAAACTCTTAAGGACAGCTGAAGACGCTGTCCTGCAGGAAGACATGTAAGCAGCTCATCAGCCTCAAAACAACTGGGGAAGATTTTCCTTTTTTTGGAAGTGGATGCTTAAGATACAGAGCCAGAACAGACGAGAGATGGTCCCTTGTGCTGAGCCACAATGGCTGAGCTGTAGAGCCCACAGAAGGTGAACATCCCAAACTGAGGCTAGATGGTCCCACATGAGTTTAGTTTGCCCATTGTCACTCTAGTGATGCCTCATCCTGCTCAGGTACCACATGCAACAGCAACTTAGCAGAGGTGGAGGTTACCCCTGGAGCAATCGCCCAGTACCATTCTTCACAATGGCTGCTCTGGAAGCCTGTGACAGTCCTGAGGTCAACCAGAGTGGCAGCAATCTCAGTTCCACACCTAGGCAACTGTTACCTGAACTATGAGAGTGAGCAACAGCATCTTTATGCTCTGTGTCCCAAGCTGTGCCCTGCCCATACTGCATCCTTACAGTTTGTCCGAGGCTCAGGTGGGAGGAACCTGCTCAAGGCTTAGAGGCAGTGGAGCAGGGACTCAGGTATCCACCAGAGAGCAATCATAACTCCCTCAAACCACGAGTCTCCTTCAGAGCACAGATGGGAGATCTAAGGCTTCCTTTAATGCAGCTGCCCCAAAAGAGGACTCTGTTCAGGGAAATCCCTCTCCCAGGTGGGCTTTTATCAGGTGCCATCTCCTGTGTGAATAGAGGGACACTTGAAGGGATACTGTTTCCTGGCTTTCCATAGGCTTCCCAACCTGAACCTGTGCACACAACTCAGGAGAGTAGTCTGAGGCATGTTGGAGACCTCAGACAAATTCATGGAAGGCTATGTTCTTTCCTGTGACTGTGTTTTAATTATGAAACATTTAAGTAAGCCAAGACAGACACATGAATGTAAATAATCCTTTATCTAATAAAATCAGACTCTTTTCATACTTGCTTCATTATTTTTACCTTTTTGGAAAGGTAATTAAAGATGTTTAATAGCCATAATGGTATTTCTTAAGCACTTCAGTGTACATTTCTAAATAATTGAAACGTTTTCCCATTTAACAATACCATTATCACCTCTAACAAAAGTAAAGCTAACTTCTTGGTGCTATCTAATAACAAGTCCATATTTATGAATGTTTGAACTTTCAGATGAGGTTGCTGCTTGTGGTATTTTTACAGAGGTGCAGCAGCACATCCCAAGAAGCTGGTAACTTATCAGCAGGTTAATGTGACACAGCTCAGCACAGAGTCTCAGGAGGCTCAGTCCAGTTCAGACTAAATGTGACCCATAGGATATATTTTGTATGGACAGAATGATGTTTAAAATGCATTAAAACCTATATTTCTGGCTTCCCTTTAATAAGCAGTAGCCCTGCAGGTGTACAAGAGTTCAGCAGCAGAGGGCCTCACTGGCTGGAAGCACAGTGCCACAACCCTTCCCAAGCTGCTCCCCTCAGTCTCAACCCTGCCTGATGTCATGAATCTGTGAGTTTTCAGTTCCCCATTGACACCATGTACATAGGCAATATGACTGGCAAGGGCCAAGCAAACACACCCAAGAGGCAATATTGTGTTCAATTCACATCATAAAATGACATTTCCGAAGGTTGTCAGAGAGAGTACAGTATCAGTTCTCAGTTCTAAGGGCATGTGCCTGAGCCAGCTGGAAGCCTGGGTTTCTCATCTATGAAGCGAGAATAAAGTAGTGCTCCTGATATGTGACAGCCTAGGCTAAGCACATGGTCATGGGCAGACCCTGGAAAAGGGTCTGATGATTCATGGTTGTTTAGCTGGGCTCCTTTTCCTTACAGACCATATATGTGTAGAATGGAGTAGGATAGGTGCAGGCAAGTGCAAGGATCTTACAACTCCCACGCACTCAGGGAAGCCTGCAGACAGAGGCACCAGGTTTATAGGAGGGATGGAGAGAGTTTTGCTCAGAGGATGCTGCTGGTTCAGCTGGCCCTAGGAATAAAGATGCACAAGAAGGTACTCAGAGAATGAAGGATGTATAGTAACAAAATGGAAGGAACAGCAAAATGCAAAAAAAGCACTTCCTAAGCAGAAGGTTAATTTGCTGGAGCAACAGAGGGAAGGGTTACGTGGCCAGGCTTCTTGGTTTCATGGCTTAAAATCAAAATATTAGAATGAATCCCCTCACGCACAGCTTTGTAGGTCATAAGAAAAAGCCCAAAAGGGGAGCAGGCAGCCAGAGGCCTTCAGCAGGGTGGTAATGAGGAAGGAGGCTGCAGCAGCTTTGGAAGAGGAATCTTTCAAGAATCTCATGCCACTCTCCCACTTGGAATTTATCAGTGATTCTTCATAAACTGTCTGCCTCTCAAGACACACACTGACAGTATGGCTCATCAGAATTTTGTGATGCAGCTCAGCCTGCTTTGCAGACCCAACCTCTTGCACTCCCAACACTTTCAATACTTCAGCGTTCCTGAGTTTCCTGGCATGCTGTACAGTCTCTAGATAGCTTCAGCCTTTGCTCAGACTGTTGCCTTGTTTGAAATGCCTTGCCACAGAGGTCTTGGTTCCTGTGCCACTGTCTCCAAGAGGCCTCCTGGACCCAACACCTAAGGTCATCCAGATCTTCAGCCCAGCCTGCTCATTTTTCTTCAGAGCACTCACCATAACCTGGAATATTCTCACTCTTTCACCTGGGGCTTTTTATTCCCCACCTCTCCTACTAAGCACACTGTAAATTCCACACAGGTTTGGATTTTACCTGTCTGATTCTCTACTTTATCACAGAAGCCTAACATAGTGCCCGAGGATTACAAAAGGCTTGATAAAGCAAACACTTCTTGAAAGAACAAATAAACATGGAGTGTGGATTTAAAAGAGGCAAGTCAGGCCACCAGGGAGAATGGTTTGGAGGCTACTGCCAAAGCCCAGATAAGAAGAAAGCAAAGGCCATGATGGAGGAGCAGGATGGAGAAAGCACGACGGGCTTGGAAAACAGCTCTCTGGCTCTCAGTGCCTCTGGGTAGAGAGGCATAGGGAAGATGACCAGGTTGTAAGTGAAGCGGTCCCTCAGAGATCTGTCTGTCACAGGTAGCACCCAGGACATAAAGTCTTGTCTCACTGGAAGGACAAACCCTTGAAGGGGCCTGAGGTTACTTGTGAGTTTTCTATTTGGACTCCTGGGATGGCAGCCAAAATGTGGATTAGAAGTGATGGGACTGGACATAAGCCCAGGATGTGGAATCCGCCAGACTCCTCTGGAGGCTGCTGAATGAGCTCTTGCTGTCGTGGCCCTGCTATCACTTTGTGTAGCATCTCTATCATAATACCACTTGCAATTATAGTCAAGATCTATTAGTAGACAACACTGGAACGGTTTAAAACAGAACACTCAGGACTTCTTACTTACTTACGTGTGTATATGTTTGGTACCAGGAATCAAACTCAGTACCCTGCACTTGCCAAGCAGACACTGTGCACTGAGCTCTATCTGCAGTGTGCAGGACCTTTAAAATGGGAGTACTTTTTCCCTGCAGGAAAGGTTTATCTTAAACTACAAGAAAGTAAAGGTACCATCAACTTAAGCCAACACAATGTTGTGAATAAGGCCCTATCCCATACAATTTCCCACATTGTCTCTGGTAAGTGTACCTTCACCAAGGGTGCTCCACTTTCCAGTGGGATCTTCCCTTGGGACTGTCCTACATGTGAGTGGCTGGAAAGAAAGAGGGGGCTGGATTTCCAGAGATCCTTTTTGTTTTTCTCTAAGAACATTATGGAATTTTATAAAATAAGTAGATGGTCTAGTCCATCGGGGCAACAACCAGCTCAGCCCTGTTGAGAGACAGCTGCTCGAACGCCAGCTGCTCTCACAACTTATCAGTGGCTAGAGGATCACAAACTTTGACTCCTCAAGGTGGTAGCACTGAAGTCCTCCAGCTATGCAACAGTATTTGATGTCCACTGTGATGAGACTGACTCACCAACTCCCATTTATGCTTCCTGGGCACAGAGGAAAAATTTCCCAGCACACCTTGCAACTACATGGGACTCTCAGCCAGGTTCTCACCCACATCAGGCAACAGGAATAGATCAAGCTATACCTAGGCCTAGCTACACTTTTCTCTTTTTCTCTTTCCCCTCCTCTGGAAGTGTGGAGGCCACATGAGGAGATGATAGGACCACAAAAAAAAAAAAAAAAAAAAAAAGGGACAGCCACTAAGCCACCTAATCTACACTGGACTATGATGTAAGAAATTAACCTGTGGAGTAAGCCATTGAGTTTCAGGTTTATGCTGCATGCTATTTACAGACACTTGTGTCACCTATGCTAGTTTCCAACCAGCTTACTCTTTGCTGCACACCTATGCATGTCCAAGGTGCTGTGGCTTGAAGAAAAATGCCTTGGTAAAGAGATGAGTCCCCCCAAACCCATCCCATCTAGCCCGCGCACCTGCCAGGTAAGGACCTTCAACTTGCCTTCATCTTCCAGCTCTTCCCACCTGAACTCCAGTCCTGAACCCATCCACCATCCAGACTGGCCCACGTGCACCTGCCTGGGCCTTGAAGCAGCCAGCAGCCAGGCACATCTGGAGGAGAACAAGGTGAGTGGATCCAGACCAAACTCTCATAGGCAGTAACAGCACAACTTCACCAAAGTACAGAGATCACTGCCATACAAAATGATAATGACAAGAAGTAAGATGAAATGACGGGGCCCAAGCCCACCCAAATCAAATATAGGAGATGCTACCATGGAAGAAAATGGGAATCATGCAGCCAAAACCTCTGAATCTGAGGTAGACAGACAACTACAGAAATGTATAGAGCAACTCAGATCAGAGATAACATCTGAAATAAAAAAATGCATGAATTAATAGAATCTGAAGTGGAAAAACAATTGCAGAAACCTACAATAACCCCGGAAGTAAAAAAAAGACATGTCTAAATCAATTGCTTCTAAAGTAGGGGAACAAATGAAGAAAGGTAAAGAGGAGAACAGAGCAGAAATAATCTCTGAACTAGAGAGAGAGAGGATAACTATAATGAAAGACTTAAGTAATATTAAAGAAGACACTGATAAAAAATCAGAGGAGAATAGAAAAATGATGGATTCCCTGACTAAGGAATATAGGAAAGAAATAGATTGCATGAAACAGCTTCAAAGAGATATACAAGAAAATAAAATCTCAATCACAAGTTGGCAAAACTGTATGAATGAAAGCAAAGATAGAGTTTCAGATCTTGAACATATAGTTGCAGCCAGTGACAAAGTAAGAAAGAATCTTTTAAAAACAACTAGGATGCAGGAAAAAATAATTCAACATCTGCAAGATGATGCAAAAATGAACAACATGAGATTAATAGAAATCAATGAAAAAGGAGTCAATACAAATGATATCAAAAGAATATGGGCAGAAATAATAACAGAAAACTTCCTAAATATAAGAAAGCAATCAGACATTCAGGTAATAGAAGCATACAGAACTCAAAATAACTTCAACCCAACTAAAAACACACCCAGACATATAATAGCTCAGATCCCAGAAATTCAGCAAAACAATAATATACCAAAAGTGGCTAGAGAAAAGGAGATCACATTTAAAGGAAAACCCATCAGAATAATGGCAGATTTCCCTTCACAAACCATGAAGTCACAAAGAGCATGGAACAGAGTGCTTCAAGTTCTCCATGGAAACAAATTTCAGCTCAGACTGCTATACCTGGAAAAACTCTCTTTCAAATATTAGGGGAGAGTGAAATTCTTCCATGGCAAGGAACAATTAAAGAATTTCATAATGTCAAAGCCAACACTACACAGTATACTAACAAATATTTTAGGGAGAGACCTAAATGACCCGAACTCAACAAATGAGAACAGAAAGATCCCATCAAATAGGGCAACCAATTAAACACAGGAGAAAAAGTGGTAAACAGTAGTAAATAAACGTCATGTCAATCATACATCAATACATTTCAATTATAACCATTAATGTAAATGGACTCAATTCTCTAATTAAAAGAAATAGACTAGCAGAATGGATAAGGAAACAAAACCCAACAATATGCTCTATACAAGAAACACACTTAACTCACAAAGAAACTCATTGCTAAAGGTTAAAGGATGGAAAACAATACTACATGCTCTGGCACCTAAAAAAAAAAAGCAAGGGTAGCAATCCCATTTGCAGACAGTCTAAACTTCAAACCAGGATTGATCAAATGTAACAAAGAAGGCCACTACATACTGGTCAAGGGAAAAATTCAGGATGAAGACGTAACACTCATAAATATGTATGCACCCAACACAGGAGCAGCAAGTTATATAAGACAAACCTTAATGGACATGAAAAATCTAATATCCAATACCATGATCTTAACAGGAGAGCTTAACGCCCCCGTATCTGAAAATGATAGGGTCAAGCAGACAAAAGAGTTAGCAAAGAAGTAGCAGAACTGAAACAGAATTTGGAACAAATGGACTTAGTGGACATACACAGAGTGTTCCACTCATCCTCTTCAGAATACACATTTTGTTCAGCTGCACACAGACACTTTCTAAAATAGACTACATATTAGTCCACAGGTCATGCTTAAGCATACCAAGAAAATAGAAATTATCCCATGCATATTATCTGACCACAGTGCAATTAAATTGGAAATAAATGTCCAAAGAAACCATGAGAACTCCAGATATATATGGAAATTAACACTCTTCTCAGCAACCAGTGGGTTACAGATGAAATTAAACAAGAAATTAAACAATATCTACAATATAATGAAAGTTCAAACACAATCTAGCGGAATTTATGGGATGCAATGAAAGCAGTTCTTAGAGGGAAATTTATAGCTTTGAACTCACACATTAAGAAAACAGAACGGGAACAAATAAATACTCTCATGCAGCACCTAAACCAACTAGAAACTGAAGAGCACACGAAATCCAAAGCCCAAACATGAGAGGAAATTATAAAGATAACAGCTGAGATTAATTCAATTCGGATGAAGAAAACAATACAAAGAATTAATGAATCAAAAAGCTGGTTCTTTGAAAGATAAAACAAAATCAATAAGCCCTGAGCTAACCTCATCAAAAAGAGGAAAGAAAGGACTCAAATTCAAGCAATAAGGAATAAAAAGGGTGTAATTACTACAGACCCAGCAGAGATTCAGAGGATCATAAATAGCTACTTTGAGTATCTTTACTCTCGCAAAATTGAAGACACAGAGGAAATGGACAGAATCCTAGAAAAGTACAAATTACCAAAACGAAATCAAGAAGATATGAGAACTTTCAATAACCCAGAAACAGCCAATGAAATATAAAATGTAATAAAAAGCCTACCAAGAAAGAGAAGTCCAGGACCTGATGGATTAACCATTGAATTCTACAAGAAATTTATAGAAGACATAATCCCAATACTCCTCAAACTCTTCAATGAAGTTGAAAAGGAAGCAATCCTCACAAAATCATTCCTAGAGGCAAGTATTACACTGATACCAAAACCAGAGAGAGATGCAACTAAAAAAGGGAACTACAGGGCAATTTCTCTCATGAATATAGCTACAAAAATCCTCAATAAAATCCTCGCCACTAGAATACAATAAATCATCAAGAAGATTATACACCATGACTAGGTCGGATTCATCCCAGGGATGCAAGGATGGTTCAATATTTGCACATGTATAAATGTAATACACTATATCAATAGAGCCAAAGCCAAAAATCACACAATCATCTCAATTGATGCCGAAAAGGCCTTTGACAAAGCCCAGCACTCATTCATGTTCGAAGTCCTACAGAAAACTGGAATAGAGGGCCTCTACCTCAACCTGATAAAAGCCATCTATGACAATCCAACAGCTAACATAATACTAAATGGGGAAAAACAAGTCTTTTACTCTCAAATCTGGTACAAGACAAGGATGTCCTCTATCACGACTCCTATTCAATATAGTTCTGGAATCATTGGCTACTGCCATCAGATAAAAAAAAGAAATAAAAGGAATAAGAATAAGTAAAGAAGAAGTAAAACTATCACTATTCGCAGATGACATGATAATCTACTCGGAAGACCCAAAAAACTCTACCAAGAAGCTACTAGAATTAATACACAAATTCAGTAGCATAGCAGGATACAAAGTCAACACAAAAGTCAATAGAATTCCTTTACACAGATAACAAACACACTGAAAGAGAAATTAGAGAAATGATACCATTTACGATCACACCAAAGAAAATGAAATAGTTGGGAATTAACCTAACTAAAAAAATAAAAGACCCTTTCAAGGAAAACTACAGTACTCTGAAAAAAGAGATCCTACAGAATTTCAGAAAAAGGAAAGATATTCTCTGCTCCTGGATAGGAAGGACAAACTTTGGGAAGATGGCCACAGTCCCTAAATTGTCATACAGATTTAATGCAATTCCTATACATACCTTACAGATCTGGAGAAATCACTCCTAAAATTTATTTGGAACCAAAAAAGACCCAGAACTGCAAAGATAATTCTGGGTAACAAAGGTAAGGCAGGAGGCATTACAATTCCTGACCTAAAGTTATACTACAAAGCTACAGTAATAAAATCAGCAAGAAAATATTGCTGGTATTAGAAAAAAAAAATACACCTGAGCATCAACGGAATAGATTAGAAGATGCAGAAACAAATACAATCACACTCAGCCACCTTATCTTTGACAAAAGAGCCAAACATTTTTACTGGAAGAAAGATAGCCTCTTTAACAAATAGTGCTGGAAAAACTGGCTCTGTACATGCTGAAAACTAAAACTTGACCCAAGTCTATTACCATGCACTAAACTAATGTCAAAATGGATTAAAGATCTAAATACTAAAAGAGAAACATTAAATCTCCTGGAAGAGAAAATGGGAGAGAATCCTGAGGATATCGGGGTAGGCAAAAAATTCATGAAAAATCAAAATGCACATTTAACCCTTGAAAGCATCAACAACTGGGACCTCCTCTGGCTAAGAAGTTTTTGCATGTCAAAAGAAATTACCAACAGATGAAAAGACAACCCACAAATTTTGAAAAGATTTTAACTAATAAGTATTCAGATAAAGGTCTTCTATCTAGAATTTGTAAAGAACTAAAAACCATTAGGGTCCCAAAATTCAAAGACCCAACTCAGAAATGGGCATCTGAGATGAACACACACTTCTCAGAGAAAGAAATCCAAGAAGCCTATAAATACATGAAGAAATGCTCCACATCACTAGCCATCCATGAAATGCAAATTAAAACAACACTTAGGTACCATCTCACCCCAGAAAGAATGGCTACCATAAAGAAATCAACCAGCAAGAAATGCTGGGGAGGCTGTGGAGAAAAAGGAATCCTTCTCCACTGCTGGTGGGAATGCAGATTGGTGCAACTATTATGGAAAGCGGTGTGGAGGCTCCTTAAAAAATTAGATCTGGAAATCCCATTCAATCCAGCTATCCCCCTACTGGGAATTTTCCTAGAAGAACTGAAAACATCATACCATAGCAATATCTGTGCACCTATGTTTATAGCAGCACAATTTGCAATAGCCAAATCTTGGAAACAACCAAAATGCCCATCATTTGAAGAATGGTTGAAAAAAAATGTGATATATTTACACAATGGAATATTACTCAGCTATAAAGAATGATAAACTGGAAGACTTCATATATAAATAGATGTGTATCGAACATATACTCATAAGTGAAATAAACCAGACCTACATTTGTAAATATCGTATAGTCTCCCTAGTATAGGAAATCTAAAGAAGAAATAAAAATGGAAAGGCATAACACAACTGAATGGAAATCAAAGAGTTTTGAATTAAACAATGAAATGACTGGAAGCAGAAAAGAGAGGAAACAGCAGGAGCAAAAACATGCACTTATGTACACAGGATGAATTAGATACTGGTCCTAAGAACCTTCAAAAGGTTTCTCACATTGATGATAGCAATATGTAACACTAAAACTACACTTAGAATGCATGTCATTCTGGACTTTTACAAGTGTACTGCTTCTAATGTAAATTCAGTACTGCTATACTCTCTTTCAAGTAAATGATTAGTTAACAAAAACAAAACAAAACAGGGTATTCAGAATAAGAGACTAGGCAAAATGCCATAGGCTTGACAGGCTACAATTTTGTGTATCCTTGGATTACTAAATGTGTGTGTAAAAATGTGTAACTGCTTTTATCACATTCTATAGAGATTTATTAGAATATCAATGATTGAATGAAAATACCAATGTCAAGCTAAGTCTAAGATGTTTCATATTCAGAAAGACAGTGATGTTAAGCTCAATTACCTATGTTATAGTGTAATAGTAACACGAAGCTTCTCTGCTGGAGGGTTGAGAATGTGAGTTAACAGACCAAAAATTGGAGAAATAGAAGGGCTATGAGGAGAGCCATCATTTTGGCTCTAGGCCTTCAAGGTCAGTGAGGACTCAGGACATAAGAGAACCTGTACTGTAACATCTTATAACTCAGTGGTTTCCCAAATTTTCTGTTCAAGGAGATTATGGGATCAGAGGAAAAGGATAAATGAAGTATAGTGTGTCTAAGGAGAGTCACGTAGGGAGAAAACATTCTCTCAGGCTTTCACAGAGAGCAAACTGGTCAAGCAATGGTTGTGATTTGTCCAGATGGCTGACACTGACAACAGTTCCTCAAAAC
Source organism: Capromys pilorides (assembly GCA_004027915.1). NCBI lineage: Eukaryota > Metazoa > Chordata > Mammalia > Rodentia > Capromyidae > Capromys > Capromys pilorides. The sequence goes on along the minus strand of PVKN010013568.1, from coordinate 4,226 downwards.
ACTGTATATGGTTCTGAAGTTAATCCTTAGGAGACATGACCTTGGAAAATAGAAAAGATGACAGTTTTGTTAAACAGGTCGTGCTTTAACTTGCCCTCGATCACCCAGCTGAAACGCTTAACTACAAGGCATAAAATGCAGAGAAAGATTAGTATGATGAGCTGTAAGAGGCTTAAATCAACAGCCTTCAACATTGCCAGTTTCACCGGTAACCCACTGCAATCATGGAACACTAGACTATGTATACAACTATTCCTTTTAGTTCAAAGAGAATAAATTTTTTTCTTTTTCTTTTTTTGTTTTTGCTTTCTTTCCTTACCAATATCGATTAGAAAATTTATCACTTCTACACCCTGTGCTCTGTATAACTACTGTGAAGACAACAATATGCAATGTGTCAATTATTGAGAATGTACTACTAATGTGTTTTGAAACTATCATATTGTTATCTCTTATTAAAATTAATTAAAAAAATGAAACAAATACAAATACAAAAACGAGTGGAATGTAAAAAACAAAACAAAACAAAACAAAAAAAAAAAGATGAGTCCCTGTCCTCAAGCAGCCCAGTTCTAAGACAACAAGCAGATACAGGAGTTCCTGACGGTAACTATGAGGTGAAGACAGCCTTGTCCTGACTGATAAGGAAAGAAAGGCACCAGAGAAGGTGACTCCAAATGGGCAGTTGAAGAATAAAGAAAAGGAATAAAGGAGCACAGAGAGCTGTAAAGGGACTGCTGTGGTCCTCCAGGGAGGAGAGGCTAGTGGAGTGGCCTAGACAGGAAACTGGGGAGGCAAGTGAAATGGATGAACAAATCTGAGTCTGCTTTAGGCCTAACAACTTAGGTGGGACTTGCTGAAGGGCTAGAATCATTCATCTGATCACTGAATTCTGCAATGACTGACCATTAGGTCATTCATTCATCAGACTTTCTCTGGTGGCCCACTGTGAGCTAAGCTCCGTAGATAAAAAATAAGACCTGGATCCTGCCTTTAAAGAGCTTACTGTCAGTGGGGGACCACAGACAAATCAATCATTTCAAAACAGCATGATGAAGCCATGACATATGCCTGCTAAAGACATATACCTGGTCTACCATGGGAGAATATTGGAGCAAGGGATGACAGAGCTCACAGAGAGCTGTATCACACAAGCATCACCACAGTAGCAGAAGTCTGAACAGTGAGATGGCAGCAACAGGAGGAGCACTTGCTACAATGAACTTTTAGCTGGTATTTCTTCTAGTGGGTAGTGGGCTAAATATCCTGACACATTAGGCACCTTTTTATTCCATTCTCAGCGGCACAGTGAGGTGGCAGCTTTTCAGTATTCCCACTTCAGCAGGAGAAAAATGAGACTAAGAGAAATTAAGAACCACGTGCTAAGAAGCACAGCTACTTATGAGTAGGAGTGGAACAGAAGCTGGTTTAGGAACCCAGATGCCCGAGTCTTTACCTACACTGCCCCAAGGCAGGTAGAGAAAGGTATTGCAAGCAGGGAAATCAAAGACAACATTCTGAAGACCATAGTTTGTGAAGAACCATAGGACTTAGGAATAGGGAAGCTGGAATGCAGAGCTGGACATGGAAAGCTAAGGCAGTCCTGGAGACCCACGTAACAGAGTATGTCACACCCTCAAGGTGACTGGTATTTTTAAGCAAGACAGTGATAATCAGCCTTCCCTTCTATGACACTGAAAACAATTTTGATGCTTCTGTTTATTTTTTCCCTTTAGACAGGGTTTCACTATGTAGTTCAGGCTGGCCTTGAACTTAGTATGTTAGCCCAGGTGGCCTCAAACTTGCAACAATCCACCTGCCTTAGCTTCCTAAGTGCTTTGAATATAGGCATGTGCCAACATGCTGCCATACATGATTCTACTTTTAGAAACCTCTCCATTTGATTCCTGGAGTACTAAAGCCTGCCTTCCCTCTTTTAAGCATTAGCCAGCTGGGAGGTGAGGCTGCAGTTATTCTGAACTGCAGGCCTAATCCTGCCATCCTGCGATGCAGAGAATGAACTGAAATCCTTTACAAACACATGCAAACCCATGCACTTTGCTTTATTACAGGGTCAATGCCTGGGTTCACAACACCAAGGCCTGATGGTTGTTTATACACAATTGTTAATTGGAAACTGAGGAGAGAAATTCCTGCTATTGCCACTTTAAAAAACTCTCCATGGAGACATCTGAGCAACAACAACTGGCCATGATGGGCCCTCTATAGCTGCCTTCCAAACACTATCCAACCCCTTTTCTGTTTCTGATCAGGTATTTTTGGCAAAGGTGCATGAAGTACCCTCACCTGGGATACTTGAAGAAAACAATGAAATTGCAAATATGAGAAAGGAAACCACTCTAATCTTTGCACAGGCATTGGACTCCAGATGCTCATACAGGGGGCTGGTGTTCACACTCAGGAGAGCCAGATGGGTGAGTGACCTGCTGGGGTAATCTAAGATCTTTTTTTTTTTTTGGTCCTTTTATGTGGTTCAGGCTGGCCTTGAGCTCACTTCCATAGCCCAGGCTGGTCTCGAACTTGCACTGGGGTGATCTAAGATCTTGTACTGGTTTACTGAGCTTCTTTCTAGGTGATCATCAGCTGTAACATGTCAGGCATGGAGACAAGGCAATTATGTAAACTCTATGCAAAACAATTTGGCTAGGGCAGGGCAAGGTGTATCTCTGAAGTATCCTGGGTAGGCTATTTCCTTCATAAGCTTCTACAGAGACCTATTAACTTAGAGGAAAAGTCTCTGCTCATCTTGAATGACAAGGAAAGCTTCCTCAAGGCCAGAATTATTGTCCCCATTTGACAGCGGAAAAACTGAGGCACAGAGGAAAGAAGTATGCCGTCCTTCAACCAGGATTCAAACTCAGGTGGTCAGTGCTGTTGGCAAATTCTTCGGGTCACATTTTGGCTGAACCCAAGTTGACCCTACTTTTAAAAAATCCCTGGGCCCTCCAGGATAAATGCGAATAGCAAACATGCAGTGGGTTACTTGGATTTTCTGGAAAGGATCACACTTAAGATTGGATCCCTTTCATTTTATGCAGCAGGCAGGAGAATAAGGAATCACGATCAGTGACTAACATCATGCAGCTCACAGCAAGCACAGGCCCTGAGCGCCGAAACACTATTATTACTATCCCCCTCTCTCAGATGCAGACACCGAGGTTTCTAATGGTATGCTGTATGCAAGGTTCGATTGGGCCTTCAGGATCAATTTCAAGCTTCAAGGCCCTTCACTTAGCTCCCACTGCCTCTCCAGCCTCATCCTCTGCAAGTTCTATTCTGGGCCTTTTCACTCCCAAGGAGAAGCTGACCCCAGACTCAATCTTTTTTCCACTGTATGTGCTTGCCCACAGTGAGGAGAAAGTCAGCTGCTCACTGTACCAGTGCCCAGAGTCCACTACGATTTGACCTACCTGCTTATACACGTCTGGTTCTCTCCATTCCCCACGAGGGTCTTGCCTGTCTGCAGCAAGCATGTGGTACAGTACTAGGCCACCTGTTCACTTCTGTGAATATTATAGATGCTACCTGGATGGATTATGTGCAGCCAGGCCATCTCTTCCCAGCCCCACATCCTCCAGTGCTTTCCTGGTCCATCTGTAGCAGAACTCCAGTTCTCATTCAGCACCAAGCCCACCTGCTGCTAGTTCCTCCATGCTCTCTGACCCCATGTCCTCACACCTCAAAGCCACTCACTCTCTTCACAGCGCTGCTCAAATGTCTTTTCGCTAAGGGGCCTTCCTGTCCACTCTGTCTGGAAGAGCACAGCTATTGCCCCCTATCTTACTTTTGTATGGTACAGTGTGACAAGTTACAAACCCAGAACTGGGTAGCTCCAGAAGGGAATGCTCCCTGGAAGAGCCTGAACACTATGAAATGGTTTCCATATGGGCTAATTTCAGACCTGAAAATAAATCTTCCCCCTTATGCAGTAAAGACCTACCTAGATCCAATGAGATCTGCAAACAGAGGAGAGAAAGCACATCTGTCTAACTATAATGTTGAGTGAAATAAACCAGACACATCAGCTTAAATACTATATAGTATCTCTCAACTGAGTGAGGCAAAATACAGAGAATGATAAAGGATGGATAGAAGAGGGAAAGGAGATGGATCTCTTATAACAGGGAAGTTGTCCAAGGGGAAAAAAGCATGATGGGTGAGGAACATGGGAAAGAGAAATAAGCAAAGTAAAGATATGGCATATA
>PVKN010013567.1:0-19830 GCA_004027915.1 Capromys pilorides | reverse complement strand
GATTACCAGATATAAACATGTAAAATTGGTGAAAAAGTTAAAAAGGAAAGAAAAAAATAATTTAAGCAATAACTGTTTCTTTCAACATAATAATAAAAATCAGCAATATAATTATCCAGGTTACCCTATGTATGTGTGTATGTGTGTGTGTGTGTGTGTGTGTATATATATATATATATATATATATATACATATATATATATATATTTTTTTTTTTTCTTTCCTTCTTCCATTTTTCCTTTCCCATATCCCCGTTGTTCCTTCCCTTTGAACTTAGTAAGATTTTTGTTTCCTGAAACATTGAAAACTTTTTCATGGGAAACCCCATTGTATTTTATCATCCCTATAGGCTTTATATTTTACCCACTTAAATTACTTTTACTTATTTAAATATCTCATCTCCAAAGTAGAAACTAAACCATCTTTGATTCCGCTGATGAATGAATGGATCCAGGCATGTATCTGTGCTTGACTGATACAAAACTCACATCGCACAATTTAATTATTTTTGTTTAAGATAATTGCTCTATAAAATTCATAATATTTGTTATACAACTAATTTATTTTTAAAATAATGTCTGTAGGTATTTAGAAATTAATTTGAAAATAACTTACATTCCCTAATCATATTTTTCTCCTATTAATGAAGTCTAAAGGCAACTTTTTCCTTGATTTCCCTTTCTTTCACCAACTTTGGAGTTTTCTTCTCTTTTCTCCCTTCCTCTTTCACCTCTTCCCTTTCTCCCCTTTTTCCCCTCCCTTCCTCTCTTCTTCTCCTCTCCTCCGCATTTTCCTCTCTTTGCTTTCAGACCCCACGTTCCATTCAGTGTGCATCTTCCGGGTTGTGTGTGGGCAGCAGGGTTGAGCTGGCTGCTCTGCTAGGTCAGGGTACGAGCTGAAGGAACGTGGCGGCTCCCCGCTGACCTGTCCGGCCTCTGGGAGGCTTACGGCGTGCCTCGTGTCTGTAGTTCCTCAGTGAAGCGAGAGCTCCAATGTATGGCGGTGATCTACTGTGTGGGCAGAAGGGGTTGAGGAGGAAGAGCTCCGTGAGCGAGTGAGCTTTGCCTCCTCGCCATGATCAGGCTGCAACGCAAACAGGATCCATTGTAGACGCGCGCCTGGCCCCTGGCTCGGAGTGCAGCCCAGTCCCTGGGCATGGTGGCAGCTCTCCCAGCCTTCCCAGTTGGTGTCCCACACTGGAGGAAGGAAGACAGGGCAGGGGAAGTGGATGAGGTGGACAAGCTTGCAATGAGAAAGAGCCCCTGGAGGGTGGCAGCAACGAGCGCGGGGCCTGGGAGGCAGCTAGGGCCCAGGCTGACTCTTCTCCTTGTTCTATAACTTCGGACAAATTTTGTCAACAGCACCCACTCCGTTAATTCCTACTTTATATGGTTATGTGTAAATTAAGTGAATTTTACATTACTTAGAATTAAGCGAATTATGTAGAGCACGCAGCGCACGGTCTTGTTTGGAGGCGACCCTCAAAAAATACCAGGTATCATTAGTACTTGCTAAACGCTTAATGAGATTATATAGTTGAGAAAGATAAATAAGTTTGTGCTCTGAGAACTGTTCTACAGTGATATATGTTATGTGATAATATATCTTTGCTTATTATACTGTTATAATCCACACTTTTGTGTGAAACAGGTTTTGTCAGTTACTTGAATCTGAAGTCGTATATACATCTTCATGTTGCTCTTTTTTTTTTTAAAAAGAGGGAATTCATGAAATATTTAGGACTGGATGCACTCTTTAATTTACCTGAGCAAATTAATCATGCCTTTTCTGTTTCTCAGAGAGCTTTGTACTGACTGAGTTCAAGACGTTGCCCTGTTCCTGTCATATCAAGGAACATTGCCAGTCACTGAGCCTATAGTTGAACTATTTGCTGTTTTGGCCAAAAAAGGGCCTTATGATTTCTAGTTATGATAGTGGCACTGAGCATTATTATTACCATTTTTAATGTATGTATTTGGTCAGGGTCTCACTAAGCAGCTCAGACTCTTAGTTATTCTCCTATTTTCAGCCTCCCCAGTGATGGGATTACAGGTGTGCGCCACCACGCCAGGACTCTGAGGTTGGCTTGGCACGCTCATGGGTGGGGCTGGTGCCCCATGTGATACTGGGAAGTGAACCCCAGTCCCTGCGCTGCATTTGCCTAAGCAGGCACTTAGTCTGCTGAGCTATCCACTGGGTAATTATGGAAGCACTATACAGGAGCCTGAGTCAGCTCAGGTAAACACTCTCTCTATATCTATATCTATATCTATATCTATATCTATATCTATATCTATATCTATATCTATATCTATATCTATATCTACCATTTTGTTTATTTATTTGGTGTAGGTTCTCACTACGCAGCTTGCACTCATAGTGATCCTCCTGTCTCAGCCTCCCCAGAGCTAGAATTATAGCTGTGAGCCACAACACCAAGTTTCAGGGTGGGCATGGCATGCTGTACTAGGGGTTGAACCTGAAGTCCTTGGGCTTGCCAGGCTGGTGCTTAGACTACCAAGCTATCTCCTCAGCCAAGGTAAACTCCTCTTAACTTGCACCTGAGAGATATAGTTTCTGCCGTCAGTGTAAAACAAGAGTAGCACCATCCCTGTGAAGCGACCCTGGTAATGATGGGCAGGGGGTTTCCCTGGCGCCTGGCATGATCGTTTCCTTCTAAGGCTGTAGTGGCATCTGCTGAAGCCATGTTGGTCTGAATAAATGCTGAGTGGGATTTTCAAGCACAAAGTGACACCGTGCAGAAGCATGCGGTTTGATGGTGGCAGTGTAAGGATCGCCTTTCAAGTCATGGAAGCTTAGCTGGCGAGCAGACTGGCATGATGCCAGGACACAGCTCTGAGTGCAGAATGGCCCGATATTTGAGGTCTTTTGTTTCGAGAGCCAAGCCGAATGAAGAGAAGAAACATGCAAATGACTCTGTTGCCTTATTCATTGCATGGCATTAGAGAGCTCATCTTTCAATCCAGTGTTTTAGGTCTTGGATCTGTGACCTAGAAGGAGTCTAAGAAAATCCTATAGCAGAATGTGAAAAACTCTAGCGCATTATAGTATTAGCATGTTTAGTTGAAAAATACACTTTGTGGCAGCTGCCTTTCAGGAAGACAGTGTAGTAGGGCACCGGCCTTCTGCAGCCTGATGGAGAATTCGAAGCATCCAGTTCTGAGCGGGTTTCCTTCCCACATGTGCAGAGTCTCAGGGAGGTGAATGGATGTCAGAAATGAGACGTGATTGGTGTTGTGTGTGCATACGACGTGGCGTAGGGATACTGTGTGTTAGGAAGGAATTGTAATATGGGGTGTTTAGATATGTGGTTATTTATCAGAGCTGTTAAGCATTTCTTTTGCTAAGAGCAAGGAAACGTTATTAGTTTTGAGCCTAACACATCTTGCATTTGTTTTTGCAAGAGCAAATAGCCGTGTTTGTCTTGAGATAAAAAGGGCAACTCAGTAAACTTGGAGGACTTGGATGTTCTCCTTAGTGAAGAGCCCTTCGGAGTGCCGGTTTTCGTGTAAATCTTCCCATCCAAGGATTCTGCTCTTCATCCCACTCAGTAGAAGTCTACTTTCCCTTAGAAGGACCACAGGGCCTGGGGAGACAGCTTGGCAGTCTAAGTGCCTGCCCAGCAAGCACAAGGACCCAGGCTTGATCCCCGGTACTGCATGCCAGTTTGGCCCTGGAACCCCAGGTGTGCCGTGCCAACCACCAAAACCCAGTGTGGTGGTGCACCCCTGTAATCCCAGCACTGGGGAGGCTGAGATGGGAGATCACTATGATTCTGAGCTGCATACTGAGGCTTTGTACCAAGTAAATGATAAATAAAGATTAAAAATACTTACAAAAAAGAGTCACAGCAACTGTATCTAAAATGCACATCTTTGTGGAGAACTGAAGGAAGCTTGACCGGAGCTCTGCAGAGCAGCTTGAGCCTGGAGGCCGAGGAACTGGGGCAAAGTGAACAGGACGGGAGCTTCATTTGGGATTAAAGAGACTCCTGTTCTTCAGATCCACAGTGTGTTATGTAAACTGGCTTCATCAAGTTAAAAATCAGTTCAGAGGGAAAGAATTCCCATCTTGTAGGAGGTCACTGGAAAGGAGGAGAGACAGAAAAGTGGAGGAGAGAGGCAGAGCCTCTGGACAGAATTAGGAGCTGGAAGGATTTTTGATGAAAACTGATACTAAGAAGCCGAGGTTGCTTATCCGGCCCTGTAGTCTTCACGAGTGGGTGTCACTCGCTGATCCTTCAGGTCTGAGCCTTTCTGTTCGATGTCTGGACCTTCTGCTCCTTGTCCTCCTGGCACATTCCATCCTGAAGGGACCTGAGCAGCTGAGGCAGCCTGAGCCCGACGCTGCTAAAGGCTGATCTGGTTCCTGTTGTCCTGATGTCTTTGTGGACTGCTTTAGCTCTGGCCAATGTGCCAGGCAGGACCAACTCTGGCCCTTTGGTTGTTCTCTGCCAGGCTTAGCTGACATAAGGCTTGTGCCGGGAGGCCTGGAGAGGAACACTCAACAGTGGCACAAAGCTTCTCTCTGTGGCTCCACCCTAAATATCACAGGAAGAAGGTTGGGGCGAGGGAATCTTCTCTGTAAAGTAGACATCAGATCATTTCAGCTGCTCTTGAAGGAAAAACAAAATTGTCCTTTCTAAAGGAGGAAGAAAAGAAGTGGGCAAAATGCCACCAGCCTCTTAATGAGGAAAGAAGTTAAGAGCATGCCAACTAAAGAACAGCAGGAACCCAACCAAACAAAGTACGCAGTAGATACACCAAGCTGGGCTCCTAAAGTCTTCATGTGGGGTAGAGAAGTGGAACAACATGGAATAAATCCCGTGGAAGTTTCTTTACTTCTAGACAAGCATTGGTAACTTCCTCCTCACTAGGGAATGTTCAGCTGGTGTCCCAAGTTCCTCTTACTCACCTGAGGGAACGTGAAACAGCCGCAGTTACTCCTGCTGTGACCACTGACTCCAGCGTCCTCGTCTACTTTTCTCTGAGGACAGGGACATGGCAGGACATGGCACCGTCCGGCACTCTGAAGCCAGCTGGGGTCGTGTGGCTGCTCAGAATGTGACAGAAGCATGTGCTCCATGCGTTGACATTCCTGCAGTCTTTCTTCCTGTGACCTGTTGGCTGAATAGCTCAGAGGGGAGCCCGAATATCTGCCAACACATGGGGGGGGGTCGCTCTGCCCCAGAGTGTTGCTAATATTTGTTGTGTAATTGTGAGAAGAAATAAAGGTACAAACAAAAACTACACTTGGGTTGTACCATTGAGGGTTGGGGGTATTTGTTACTACACACAGTCTAGCCTGTCTTTATCTTTTTATTTTTTTCTATTTTTTGGGAAGGGTCTACAGGCTATTCAGGGTCTCACTACTAGATTGGACTTATGGTGATCCATCTGTTTACAGCCTCCCAAAAACTGGGATTACCAGGGTCGGACACCACGCCCAGCCTCCATTGCCATCTCAGCAGACCCCCGGGGTGGCCAGCATGCGCTATTTGGCCAGCCCTTTGCCTGTCTTTGTCGAATGCACCATCTTTAACAAGTGACTCTGTCCCCCTCAGGCTGACTCATTGTGTTCCATGTGGTGTCTTCAATTTCCATGTAGTTTTTACAGAGAATCATAGTGTGATTTGCATTTGTGATGGGAAATAAGATGAACAGGGCTCTGAACTGGAGCCATTAGGCAGAAGTTGTCAACTGGTGATGTTCGATGGGAAAAAATGGCCAAGCATTCAGCCTCTCTCATTCTCTTGGATTTTCCCTCTCCACCTCTTTCACCAGTGTTTTCCCACTCACAGTCCGTATACCTTAAAGATCTCTGTGCAATTTTCCAGTGCTGAGAGGCCAATCACCTAGTTTGGCAATGTCGGTGTAAGTGGGGATGGAGGGGCTGCGGGCAACAATTCTCCCTTGCATTTGTGCCTCTGTAAGCCCATCTATTTCCTTCTGAGAGACCCTGGGATACTATGCATTAGGCAAATTTGTATGAACGAAGCAAGGATCTCTATCCGTACTCCGTACCCAAGTCCACATAACCTGAGTATATGTGTGTTTTCTGTACCCTCCTGCTCTCCCGTGACTCATTCAGTGTTACATTTTAAAATCTTGTCATGAAGACTTTGATCACAGGGGAACAAAGGAACTCAGAAGGACTCAGATGACAGAGAGGTGAGCCACCAGGATGGGAGCGCTCAGTAGCACCGGCCCGGTGGGACTGAGCAGCCCAAGCTCTTCCCTCCTCCCTGCCCTGCCTTCTGGAGCGTCACCCTCCCCTAGCTTCTCTGCGGTCACTGGCTGGCTGACTGTAGCTCCCAGGACAGCTTGCGGTCCTGTTCTCGTCACACACGGACAAGGGGGTCTTTGGTGGGCACAGTTTCAGAAGGAGGAAGCCTCTTTCCCAGACACCAACAGATGGCTCGTGGCTCACTGGTCTAAACTGAGCTGTTGATTACTTTGCTCTCTCCTTAGAGTGATGGTTTTGCTGATTGTTTGTGGTCTGTGAGTATCTGTCATGGGACCTAGAATGGATTTAATCCCGACCCACACATGTGGTAAGAACCTCGTGCCAGTGATGCGCAGAAGGAAAGTCTTGGGGTGGATTGAGAAGCTAAAGGACAGAAATGGGGCAGTGCATGGCCATCGTGGCTCCCCATGGAGGGGGCTTCTTCTGGTCATCTTCGCTGTTCTCTTCTGATAATTGAAGGCATTGCTCTTGGATGGGATTTTGGGAGGCCTGAGAACAAGGCATTTAAGAGAGTCAGCTAAGTGAAAAAGAGAAGGTTGGCAGACTTTCGAATTCAGCAGGAATGTTTGAGAAACCGAAATGACCCCATAAAAGATCCAGGACCTCAATGTCAGTTATGTGTTTCCTGCATGTTGTGCATCTTTGATTCAGAGTGGCAGGAGGTTTTCTTTAGTGACACAGCAGCTTCCCATCAAGGCGGCGGCGTATCATTCACTTCTACGCTGCATAATTCTCCTCTAATAATAGAAAAGACCAATTGAGGGAAAGGAAGGGGCTATTCTAGTGTTTGATTCCTATATCTTCCCAAACACACCTCTGTCACTCCCCATCTACCTGTACACCGTGAATATGCATTTACACCTAGCACAGTAGGCAGGGCCTGGCAGCCAACGCTATCCATGTGACCCTGTCTCTGTCAAGGGCTTGGCAGCTGGAGCTCACAGCTGGAGAACCTGCTACCTGAAAACGCTGCCCTTCACTTCTTTCCTTTCCAGGCAGGAAGGTAGCCCCAGCAGGAGCAAATGTGTTTTCTTTCGTTTCTAACTTTTGGTACCAGTCACATAAATTTGGAGGACTCAGTTTGATGACTTTATGAAGACACAGTAATACTGGAGCATTATGACCAGCAGAGAGATTGCGGTCCTCCTGTGGTAGCAGAGTGAACAGCTAGTTCTTTAATACTCAGATATGATTTATGAAGGTTTTAGTCATCGTGTTCGTCATTCTGCAGAATTCCCAGATTACTTTCATTGCTGGTGACCAAACCCAGGATCTCACATATTCTACCACTGAGCTACAGCTTGAGCCCTCAGATGATTCTTTGAAAAGAGAGATGCCTGAAGACCGTGGGCTTGCATTAAAATCTGGAACGGTAGAACTGCTCCAGTCCTCTGGAATTTGGAAAGGTTGTACTAACTCTACAGAAGAGTAAGACGTGGCCCCTACCTTGGGGAATGTGTTCTTTAGTGGGGGAGGGTTAAAGGCCCAGTAGCTACACTACAAATAAAATGTCTTAACATGATAGCAAAAGTACTTGTGGTTTGATGTGGAAAATTAGTGAAGAGAATGAGATGTGTTGGAAAAACCACCTGGCAACTGCCCTTCTCCCCAGCCCCTTCCCCTGGCATTGGAACTTTCAGTCAAAAAGGATGCAGGGGATTTGGATAAGGGGAGATAAGGATCCGTGGTGTGCCGGGGCCTCCTGTAACAGATCCCCAAAAGTGAGAGAAGTGCTTTAGATGATAAGAACCACATTTGGCTGGAATGTGAGGTTTGAAAGAATGTAATCAGAATGTGAGGAACGGGAGACAAAGCTCAGAAGACAGCCTGAGGGGACTCCAGGAGGTAGGGGGATCTGGGAGGACCTGGAATGATTTCAGAGGCTCTGTAGGTGCTGCAGCCACCTGGTTTTCTCATGCCAAGTGCTTAGGTCTGCATCAGAGCCAGAACACGGGCCTCCCTGACCTTGGCCTACCAGCAGCGTAAGCCTGACATGCAGGTGCTGTGCTAGGAGCTCACATGCTAAGGCTAAGGCTGCAAAGAGAGGAAGAGCATTAGGAACCTCGTGTCTGAAGGCTGCAGGCGAGACAGGGTGAAGAGTCAACATCCCAGGGCTCATGCAGAGAAGCACAAAGTGGCTTCCTGAGTGCCACAGAGTGTGGAGGATTTTCGTCAGGTGACTTGGATTCTGGCTGCATTCAGGAGACAGGTGCCATGGCAGGGTGGCTTGAGGTTGGCTGGACTGATCCTGCCTGCCTGGCTTTGGTACTGCCTGCCTGCATGATTCCAGGTGAGTTTGTGGGAAAGCCTCCGCTCTACCCCTGTATGGAGGAGTTGAACTAAATCCACGTTTCTAATGCAAATATTGTTGGCAAAAAATAACGTAAGATGTCCTGTTAGAAAATAAGCGTGCAGTGAGTGGTTAAGTTAGTTTGGAAAATGTTACAGAATCCATTCTGAGCTATAAGCTAAGATGCCAGCTGCACATTGATGGTGAAGAAAGGCAGGCAGCTTTACTCTTTGAAACTCGACCTTTCCCAAATCCAGGTAATAAGAATCTTGGTAGTGTTTCCCCCTGTGAAACTTCCATTGGCTTTCCATGAAATGCTGTGGAGCATCTTGGACGGGGTCTTTTGCGTTCCCTCGTTCCCTTTCTCTAATTCTGCGCTCCATCTGGAAGTCCTTCTCAGCCTCAGATTTTATAATTAGGAAGGATGTGTGCTTCTCCACCCCGGCTGAGGGAATCTCTCCCCCTAGAGTACAGGACGGACTGCTGCCCCTCATCAGCTTTCCTTCAGAGTTGAGGCAAGAAGTTCTTTAAAAGTGTTTCTAAAAGAGCTTAGAGATCCTGCAAGCAAGGTGATCCCCGGCGGGTTTGTCATATGACTTCATTAGACACCTTGTATGCTAAGGAGCTATCAACTTCGCCTTCCAGTTTGGAATCATCATTTTTCTAACTTACTCTGTTAACCAGGAAAGAGCTGAGGGATTTTTCCTCCTCTTTTTTTTTGCATCTGTATATAATGTAATTTAACCTAGCAAGAAAGACACTGATTGTCTGTCCCACAGGACTTAATTAACTCCCAGCTTCATGGTGCTCCGTGGAAATAATAAGAAAAGTAGAAGTTCTAGTGTTCTGTACCTGTCCACTTGCACCTCTGGCGCATAATGAGATGTCAGGAACAGTGACACTGATGAGACGGGTAAAAGATGCTCATGGCAGGCGGCGGTGAGCTCCTGCTTGGCTGCTGGGAGCTTCGGCCAAGCTGGAAGAACCGCGGGCCCGGCAAGCAGCCCTGGCCTTCCAAATCCAATTTCCAAGCTTCTCCCCGCTCACCTCCCCGCCACCTGAGCAGGGCTTTTGTTAACCTTTGGCTCTGCCTTCTGCACCCTGGCTGGGTGTGATGACAATTGTCAGGGGACAGGTGCCATGTTTATTACACAGCCTGTAGCAGATCCGGCCTGGAAGTGCAGGAGTCTACCAGCCAGCCCTCAGGGGAGCCCATTAAGAAACTGCAAGGCTAATAAAAATCATGCTGGATGAAATTGCAATCCTCTGGTGCCACTCTGTGATGGGATGAATCTGGTTTTACATTTTAATGGGGGCAGTGACGGAAGGCTCGAGTTGGGGTGCTTAAGCCCGCAGTGCACAAGGTTTCGTGCCTTCTTAACCCAGCGCAGGAAAGGGGGGTGAGAAGATAAGCTTGCGCCTCTCTTTGTGTGGGCTTCTGTGTGCTCGAGACGCCATTTATTATTTTTGTAAGCTCACAATATGCTGCTGCCAGATGCAAGCTCCCCTCTGCCAGGCGGCATGAAGCTTGGGCCGCAGCTTGCCTGGGAGGTGCTGGGCAGCCTTCATGAGCCATGCCCAAGAGTGGGCTGCACAGCGCGTGGTCCAGCTCCTTGTCTCTTGGTAAAATCACTCGAGAGCTCCCTCCTCCTGGTGCCTTCTCAGAAAGGAAACTTGCAGAAGTGGGGAGACTGTCCACCTGCAAAACACATCGCGTCGCCCCAGGGACTGCTGCAGGGGGTGATCCTGTCCTCCCTGCTGCTTGCATTCAACATGAAGAATTTATCACTTTATTTGGTTAATTGATTGTTTGCAAGCGCTCCAAGAAAACAGCCAAGTACAGTAGGAAGTATATGTTGGAGTTATATGATGGAATATTGTGGAAAATAGACGGAAAAATAATAACGCCATCAGCCCTAGCTATGATACCATCAAGAGAAGCATGTTCAGCATCTTAATGTAAAGAAGTACTACTGCTGCTAATAGCAGGAGATGCCACTCACTGAACTGTGAGAAAGGCTTTCGTGGGCTTCTCCTTCAGTCCTTCCAAAGAACCCAAAGTGCTTAGTCTTAGTGTCTTCATGTTACAGATTAATAACTGCTCAGAGATGTTTAGCAGCTTGTTTTGGGACACAGCCAATTAAGAGCAGACTAGGGACTGAGATACAATACTTCCATAGCCTGTACTGTTACTGTGAAATTCTGTTTTCTTTTGTAGGTATTTCCCAAGACAAATCTGGGAAGTTACCACAGACATTTGTGGAAGTAGATGACTGAGTAGTTGAAAGAGTATGAATAGATTAGAGTTTATCTTCCATTCTCCAGCGATGGCTGTGAGCCTGGGGCTGGCTCTGGCACCCTGGCCTGCCACGGTGCCCACGGCTCCTGTCTGCTTGTGGGTACTGTCCTGCCCATTGTGTTCTAGATCTTTCCAGTGTGGTTTCCTGCTTCCTCTACCCTTTGGTTCTAGCAATTCTTTGTGTGTGTGTGTGTGTGTATGTGTGTGTGTGTGTGATGCGTATATCTTCACTGAAACTACTCTAATGTAGAAGCTTTAAGTGAAGAACTGAATGAACATAATTAAAAATGAGTGCCCCCCATGCTTGCCTGTAGAGCCAGCTACTCAGGAGGCAGAGGCAGGCAGACATGGGACCAAGGGGACAAGGCAGGCCTGGCAGTGCGGTGGCAACGTGCCTGAAAACAGAAGAATGCTGGTGAGCCAGTTTTGAAGACTTCTGTGTCATTTTTTAGAAACTGCTACTGTGAATGTTGGACGCCAGAAGGGCCACCCTCTGATCAGAGGCATGAGTCACACCCAGGGTGACTTCGTTCAGAAAGGCATTACACATTCAGAGGACGGCGGTTCCTGAGCCAGGTCCGCTGTGCTGTGTGCCACCTGGAGCTTCCTGCGGGCTGCAGAGGTGGAGCCACGCCTGACGGGGGACTTCCTGGCGCCTGCTAGAATCTCGTAATGTCTTGGTAACATGAGTGGCTTCTAGCAGACATTCTTTATGTTTCAGTGCAAGTGAATCTTATGCATTGCTTTCCTGCTATTTTCGTGAAGAAATGGGTGGCCGGACCTGTAGTCCCAGGACGTTGGGTTAATGCTGTGCTCTGGAACATTTTCTGGGAAGGGAGTCAGCGCATCTGGGAAGGCAGAAGTAAAAGGCGTGAAGCACACGACTGGTTCAGAATATCTAGGCGTCTAGCAGGGTTATGTTTCTCCCCAGGTTCAGCTTTTTCTTTCTTCTTTTTTGACCTCTCTCTGGTAGCACTGCAGTGCTTTAATTTAATGTATGGGGTGGATAGAAAATACATTTCTTTTTATCCTAATTATATGCTTAGATCTAAATTTTTTTAAAAAGGACCATTGCATGAAAAATAGATCTTCTATAGTTTGAGAATTCAGTTCTTTCTGCCCTGCCTAGGAAGATGTCGGCCAGTGAGACCGTGGGTGGACAGAGGCAGCTGAGCATCTTTCTGCTGTAACTGAGAAGCTGCAGAGTGCGGGGCTGGCACTTCCTGGTTTCAGCAAATTCAGGGATTGGGTGGAGAGCTGCAAAGTCATTAAAATGCCTTCTCCACACCTAAAATAAGTAAACTTCAATACTGGAAATGCTGGGGATGATAGATGTATGTTTCTTACTACACATGAACCCTTATTATTTAGATAATTTTTAAGATTTCTGTATGATACCTTAAGAAGTCTTTTTCAATATCCTAGTTTTTACTGATCCCTCACCTAGTTCTATGCACAAGGAAAATGATCATGGTTGGCCTGATTGAGCCTATGAATTTATTTGGCTTATTTTCCTTTAATTTCTCAAGTAGACGATTTCAAGCAGAAAAAGTATATCTTCAGATACAAAAGGCATAATGACCTCTACATGTTTATCACATACTGCTATAGCTAAGATATAAAATATCCACCTTAAGTCTTGTTTATTCATAGGTAGGCTTTTGGAAGATGATTGGATCACAGACCTCCATCCTCCCTGGTGGCCACGTCCCCTGCTGAGTCCTCAGCACGTGGCGCCATCAGGAGTGAGGCCTCTTCGCTGGAGGTGGCTCACAGGCTGCGTCTGGCTTCCTGCCCCCCTTTCCTCTCCTTTTCTTAGCTGCCATGGGTTGCGCAGCTTTCTCCCACGTGACCTTCGGCTAAGCCATCCCTGCCTTGGAGCCACCCATCAGGTACTGAACCGTGCGAGGCTGTGACCCAGGACAAATCTTTCCTCTCTTTAGACTGCGCGTCCTGTGGATTTTGTCCTAGCGATGTCAAAGTGACCAACATGGAAAAGCAGTGCCTGAGAAATGGGGTTGCCATGGGAACTACACCTGACGATGGGGTTCGGAAGCTTCTGAAACTGGTGTGAGGGAGGAGCTTGGAGATGTGGGCTGAGATGCCCTGGGAGGCTATACGCAGAGCGTGTTGGGCAGCTCTGGTCAGAGCTCAGAAGGCTGGAGTCTGATGGGAGTGGGGACAGTACAGGTCAGGCTTATGAGCATTCAGGTACGGGGAAGGTTCTCCTGGGCAAAGCACTGGAAAACATGTGTGTTAAACTTAGGCAAAAGAATCGTCCTCATTTTGCTCACATCCTAAGATTTTGTGTGAGGCTGAATTTTTTTGTTTTTGTCTTTGTTTTTGTGTTTTTTTGGAGCTGGGGATTGAACTCAGGCCCTTCATCTTGCCAGGCTGAACTTAACGGTGGTTGTTTAATGTATCTGTAACATGAAATGAGCTCAATGTTCAGGTCATGGCATGAATTCTTCTGAATGTTTTCTTATTTTTTACAGCTCGCATATTTGTTGACCAACTATTACTAAAACAGCTAATCTTCTGAGCATCTTCACCTAGACTTATAGTAGAAATCAGGACCCCAAAGCAGAGCCAAAGGATGTAAAAATGTAGAGTTTGGCCAGAAAGGAAGTGCACATAAAACTGTGGATAAAAATTGTGTTTGGCAAAAAGGTCAGCACCACTGAAATGGAGTCGAGAGTTATGCTGCGCCTCTCTGGTTCCTCCTAGGGGCTCACGGCTAAGTATTTGTCCCAAGTCTTTCAGAGGATACTTTAGACTTGGACTTTTCCACAGTGCTGAAAGTAATCATTCTTTGGTGATTCTTAGGGTGAACTGAATGCTTTTCTTCTATTGGTGGTCCTGGTCTTGGCAGTCACATCCAGGATCTTTGTATTTACTTGTGTCATGTCCCCAGTCTTTTAATTTGGGATTGACATTGCAATCTACTTGCTTTAGTATCTCAAAGTACTGGGATTGCAGTCATGTACCACCATACTGCCCTGCATGCATTTTACATCATGAGATGGATATGAATATTTTAGAGGCCAGGGAAAGAATCTTATGGCTTAGGGCCAAGCTGTCTCCTCAAGACTCAAGTGCTAGAGGTTAAGCTTCTGAGGGTGAAAGGGCTTGAGGGCAGTGGATTAGACTCACTGGTGAGTTTATAGCTAAATATGCTCTTACAGGGTACACCCTGCTCAGCCTAGGAGGGTCTCTGGGGATGTGACCCATGGGGGTGGGTCCTCTGCCCCCTGCTTCCTCGCTGGTGTGGACCAAGTGGCTTCTCTCCGACATGGCTTCCCACCCTGATGCTCAGCCAACCATGGCCCAAATGTGCTGAAACCAGAAAACAAAGGACACCTTTTTCCCACCAAGTTGTGGGTGTCAGGTATTTTATCCTATTGAGGGGAAAGTGATGACTCACCACCTTCAATAGCTATTAGCTAGTCCTCCCCACCTTTAAAAAAAAAAAAAGGTTTCATCATAGACTATGTTACAGTGGTTATACTACAAAAAGGAGTCTGATTATAAGCATTTTAAGAATGACAGAGTTTTGACATGAGTATCTCATAACTGAGTATTCAAAGAACTGCTATATTTTATATTCATTTGAATTTATAGTCTACACTACAAATTTTTCTGAATGTCTTCTTGTTTTTTACAGCTCGCATATTTATTGACCAACTATTACTAAAATAGCTAATCTTCTGAGCAGTCTAAGAAGATTAGCTGGGGTTTAGACTAAAAATTAGAGCAAAATGATGGAGAATCAGAGTTTTCCTGAGCCCCTTTCCTTTTCTGCCTCTTACATTTCTATCTTCCAGCCTGGTCCCATTGAAGGTTTAAACGGAGGTCTAAAACCTCCTGGTATATGCTGCGCATCTGAAAGCAGACTTCTTGGAGGCTTAACTGAGTGAAGTTATAGTGGTAGAAAAATTACAGCGGAAGGTGATTTTGTGCGTAGGGATTTTTCGCGCTTGGCAGCCCGTTCAGCCCTATTGTCTGAGCAAATCCTGCAGTGAATGGAGGAGCAAGTGCCTCAGACATTTTTCAGTGACAAGCACATAGTACATAAACCTGTATCTTTTTGCAGTGGGAGGGATTGATCTCAGGGCCTTCAAACTGAGCTACATTTCAAAAAATAAAAAAAAAAATTGCTCTCTTTGACCTTCTTTTTGACTTTTGAGGCAGGGTATCACTGAGGTACTGTGTTTGCTGCTTAGGCTAGGCTGGAACTTGTGGTTCTCGTGCTTGAGTACCCCGAAGGGCGGAACTACAAGTATGTGCCGCCGTGCCTGCTGGCTTGGGTGGGAGCATTTTTCTGCAGCCCTGTGGAGTGGGTACTATTCAGTCCACTTTACAGGTGTGGAAATGAATGCTCTGCATTGTTGAGAGACTTGGCTAGCGGCCTGTGGATTGTTAAGCTGGAGCCAGGAGTTTGAAATGCAGTCCCTAAATTAGACGTCTCTTATCATGATGCTATCTGCTGGATAAATTACTAAAAATGATTATGAGCAGCATTATCAGGCTAGGAAGAAGGAAAAATGGAAAGGGTAGAAAACAAGATTGTGTTAACCAAAAGAAAACTCTGGGTAAAAAAATCTCGTGTCTAGTGAAATATAAGCAATTGTCTATGAGTTCACTTTAATTTCAAGGACACTCCCGTCTTTCTTAAGTGACAACAGAGATTTTCTATTATTTTGAAAATTGTCCTAAAAGCAAGTTTCTTTTTATAGCCCGTCGCTCTTTGCCTGGCCCTGAAATAGGGAAGGCTTGGAAAGCTAGGAGGGGCTTCTTCTCACCTGTCCTGGCCACTGGAATAAAACAAAGAAATATGCGGAAGGGGAGGGAGGGCGCAGAGACTGGGGAGCAGAGACTAAGGGGGTGGGAAGAGGCGACATCAGCGCCAGGTTGTGAAGATGTAGCCGCGGAAGGCGGCCACCGCAGTACCCACGGGCTATGCAAGGAGATAAATGGCGGACCCTAGCCCGTGTCAGCCTAGGATTGATGCCACCGTTGGCCCTAGTGCCTCTCCAATGATGTTTTTAAAAAAAATCTTTGATAGAGTGTGTTATCTAGTTACTGGCACGAGGGCAATGGCCTGGAGGAGCACAGGAAAGGAAAGAATAAAAGGTCACTCTCGTAGGACAGTCTCAGTGCAAGGAAATGAGAGTGTCTGGCTCAGGAAGGGAGGGAATGAGTCACACGCCCGCTGCTCGGGGGGTGGTGGGGGGCGGAAGCTGTGCCTTCCTTCTCTGTGTCTTTTTGCTGTCTTTCCTTGCTTCCTCCCTCTTCCCCGTCTCTCCCTTCTCTCTCTTCCTTGCTCTCTTCTCACTCCTTTATTCCCCCTTCTCTTTCTGCTTCTCTTGATAAAATAAATGATAGGCTTTGAGCTGCTGCGGAGGAGGGGCAGGTTGGGTCAGAAAAGATAGCGAGAGGGGATTTGACAGGTCTGCTGAATTTTATCATACTGCAATTAAGAATGTCTCATTTTTTTTTTTTTTTATTCTCTAAGAAAGATGAAAATAAAAGTCTTAGTTCCCTCTCTCAGAAAATAATGATTCAAGACAGAAAGTAAAAGAGCAATTGCAACATTTTCTCTGCTAATGGAAAATCTATCTATGGAATAGTCCATTATCAATTTATTTCGGTGAATATGAAAATCCAACTCTGTGACAGCACCCCTGCCCCGCCCTGCCCTCCCTGCACACACACAAATATGCCCACTGCATAGCTTTTTCCACGTGGATCTATATAAACTTTTGGAAGAATGGGGATAAAATTGCTTTGGCTCAGGACTGCTGCGTCAGCAATTCTGTCTCCTATTAATAGCAACTTTCGTTGGCTCCTTTTAGTTTTGAAGCAAGATTTTGAGGGGGAGAAAAGGAATAAGGAGAACTAAAGCATATTTTTTTTTGGTTTGTGTTTTGGTCTAACAGATTATGGCTTTAATTAGTCCAGTTCTTTTCTTTTTATTTGACCTAGACAAATCTTGACACCCTTGGCTGTATAGCCTTCGTGGCAGATAATGGTGGCGCCAGGGCAAGGAGCCTGGAGCAGGAGGGGCCCTACTGTCTATTTTTCCTTTGGGTAGAATCGTAATGGATATAAAAGTAGCAGCCCCCCAAAATCCACTGTGAAAAGAGTAGAGAGATGTATCTTTTGGCAGATTCCACCCTCTCCACAGCCATGGAACATGAACCGTGTGGCTCTTTGGCCTGGCATCACTGGTGCATGCTAACCACCTTCAGCGGACAAAAGCTGGGGGTCTGTGGTATCGTCCCCTCCTCTGATGAGTGTGTCAGAGGTACAGAAAGACCCTGGGCCTTCTTGTTGAGAAGCTTGAGTTCTAGTCTTTGCCAACACCATCTCAGAGGCACCGGGTCCTTCACTTAATTTCTCAGTGTCATAATTTCTCTTTAACTGTGTCATGTCAGTTGTGCTTAGTGATATCTGCTTGCAAAATTTTTGAAGTTTAAGTGGATCCACAGGTATGGGGACCCTCTAGAAGTACTAAAGTTGATTTAACTTGTTATTCTCCATCAGCGTGGGCTCCAGTGGCCCACGATGGTGGAGGTCAGCTAGACTATGACCAAATGCCACGTAAGAACTGCCATGTAGCGCTTGTACGGCAGACCAAAGAAAGGGGGGTTTTGGCTATTTTCTTAGAGTTATACGAAGAATATGTACTATGTATTTATTTAACTTTTAATAGTTTCTCATTGCTAATATAAAATAGATGCTGTGGAGTTTTATTTTTTATATGATTATAATGTTTCAGATAAAAAAATGAAAATTAAATTTTATTTTCTCAGTAATTTGTCTTTTCTTGAAGTATAATTATGCGACAAATGGGCCGATCTTAAGTGAGTAAACTAAGCATACATATGCATAAGAGCCATACTAAGATGCCTCTCTTGGTTACCTTTTTTTGTTTCTTAGACAAAATACTCGATATCCAAAATCAGGGAAGGAAAGTTTTAGGTAGCGCACGGTTTGTGGAGGTTTCAGTCCCTAGTTGGCTAGCTCTGGGGCAGAGGGGCGTGTCACACAGAACAGCTCATGGCACCCACAAGGCCGTGACAGTGACAGGGGAGGAGAGAGAGGGCACAGACCTCTTTCCATGCCTCATACTGTGTGCAGTTACCTGTCCTAGGGTAGGCGTCGCCCTCACACCCTTGATCCCAGCACTGAAGCACGAATTAATCACACACATGAGATTCAGCCACCTCCAAAAAAGCCTCCCCCGCAAGCTACAGAAGGTGTTGGGGGGCATCTAGACAATGACCATAGCAACACATATGTATTAACATATGTGTGTGTTATAAAGCCTACATTCAAAGTCAAGACAGGATGTTTGAGTTACTGGGAAAGTTAATTTTGTATGTATTTTATTTATTTTAGTTGCCATAAATGTTGATACCAATAATTTTCCCCCTTGTTTTTGTTTAAGGAAAATATACAAAAGGCAAGGAGCAGCGAGTGATACTAAACACCTATTACATGCCAGGCTCTGAGTTAGTCCGTGCTGACAGTGCGAGTCCCTGAGAGAACCTGCACTGTATAGATAAAGGCTGAGCTTCAAGGAGTCCCGGTGCCTGGGAAGGGCTACACAGCAGGTGTGGGGTGGATTTAGGGTTTGAATTGGTGCTGCTGCCTCCGGGGCCCCATTTTCTTCAGTGGACAAGATAAAACAATTGCTTTAATTTGGGAATTTGGGGGTCTTCTGTGGAATCAGAGAAATACAGGAAGTCTAATTTTCAGAAAAAAACTCCCTGAGGGGAGAAAACTGATTTGGCATACTTTCTGATTGGAGATTCGGTCTGATTTGATCATCTTTCTGTTTCTGAGGCTACATTTTTCTCATCATTTCAGGTTTATGAAAACATTACTATTATTGAGGCTCGTTTTTATGTCGCTGAAGGGCACAGACTATGGAGGGCTGAAGACAGAGCCCCCGGCTCCCTGACTTTCTAGCGCTTTGTCTCTGGCCGGGACTCACTATTCCTATTTGTAAATAAGGCTAAAAGGCAGCCCCCGATGGTGGGGGGTGTTCTCAGCAGGGTCCGGGCTCTGCCACAGCGCCTGCCGTCCACAGAGGCCCAGTCGGTGCTCGTGGTCATCGCTGTAGCGGCCACGGGCCTTTGGAGCCTTGAGCCTTCGAGCCCGATGATTACTGTAGTTGTTCTGGCTTTCATTTCAACATTTTTCCAAATCTAGATCCAGGCTTTTACTGTGCCACCAAAGCCGGAGCGGGCACCCCTGAAGGGGTGGCAGTGTGCTAGACGCTGAGACTCTGAGCCAGTGCCGTGCACCTGTGACCCCTCCCCATCTCGCTGGCTGGGGCTCCCTGCCACCCTGCATCCTCTGTCCTCCTGTCCCGTAAAGAACCTGGTGCTGCCCATGCTTTCTGCTGGCTCGTGTGTCTCAGTCCAGGTCCGAGCAGCTGGTACCATGCCTGGCGCGCAGTCTACGCTGTGTGCCGTGGCTTACGGGTTTTATTCCTTGTCCGAGCTCTTCGTGTTCTGTGGAGGCTTTCCTGCTCTTTCAGCTGATTAGAAAAGAGGTTTACGTGTTCTCTTGATGCTTCTGGTCCAGCAGCATAAGCTTCAGTCATTTTGCTTTTTAAAAATGCCTGTGCTGGGGGCCACAGTGCCTTGGGAGCACACAGGTCTGGTGTGGCCGAGTGCCTGGGCCACAGCCCTGATGCCACACTCGGCACGTGCCGTGCGGACAGATTCCGTTGCTTCCTTACTGTCTAACTGCAAGCTTTACAGCTGGGTGTTCCGGGGAGGCCCGATGTTGTTGTCGTCTTCTTCCTCTTCCTCTTCCTCTTCCTCTTCCTCTTCCTCTTCCTCTTCTTCTTCTTCCTCTTCCTCTTCCTCTTCCCCTTCCCCTTCCCCTTCCCCTCCTCCTCCTCCTCCTCCTCCTTCTCCTTCTCCTCCTTCTCCCTGTCCCTCTCCTCCTCCTCCTC
>PVKN010013566.1:0-19833 GCA_004027915.1 Capromys pilorides | reverse complement strand
GGTGACAGTCAGGTTTATCAAACAGTACTGAGCTTTTAGTGGGTGGAAAATAAATCCAAGCAGATACATTGGGCCTTTCTCATAGATCAGGAAGCAGGATTTGAATTTTTATTTTCTTCACTCCATTCCTAGAAATGATTGGCCCTGTCATCTACAACAGTCTGGTACTTTGGTCTTTTAGGCTGAAAAAGAAAGCTCAGCAGTGTACTATACTTTGGGTTCTCCTAGGAATTTCCAGGGCTTCTCCACGAAGTTACCTCTTTCCTCTTCAGGGTTCCCATAGCCAATCTTCTTTTCATGGTAGACAGCCCCTGACCAGGTCCTCTCCCACCCCCCACATAGGTAATTCAAGGCCAGTGACCTGATGTGGTTTACAAACCATTGGCCCGGGCTCCATGCCACTGTTGAAGAAACAAACTCAGAAAAATGTAGTGCCTTGCAGAGTCAAGCTGAAGAGGCTACTACTCCAGTGCCAGGGGTTTTTTTCAGTTCCCCTGGCTGGTGGTGAAGCTGGGAATCAGGAAGCAGCCTCATTGTGAAAGCCTCACAATGGCCACGCCTTCAGTTCCACCTCTCCCATTCAAGACAGTGGTGACGTGATTCCATTGCTGAGAGTCCAGGAGGCAGTCTGGGTCTGACTGAACTGCGAGCAGCCTATGCCCACCACAATAAATGACAAAGGCTTGAGCTTGGGGCTCAACCTTGATAGCTGTCACACCAATGTAACAAGAGCACTGTGGCTCTTGGCACACCTTGGATAGGAAAAATCTTTTTCTTGGCAGTGTCCAATCCACCACAGCACCACTACAGGTATCATATCAATGAGCAGGTTTTGGACACCATAGGGCATTTCAGTGGGAAAGATTCAGGAAGCTGGAACAATGTCCGCCTCATCAAGGCCACTCAGAAAATCAAACAAACCAGAAGGTGATCATTTTTCTGTTTCTGTCTTAATGGCTTTGGAATTGTGGTCAGTGGAAATAGCATAGTTTGCAATAAAAATATTCTTGGTTAGCCAAGTGACACATCTGTTAGTCACTGATGAAGGAGAGAAGGAGGCCTTTCATTCCTCAGTGACCAGGAGCAGACACCTGGACAGGGCTCCCCAAGAACATTTGCAAGAGGTTCCAAGAGAGCTGAGTGATGCAGCTCAGAGCCAAAGTCAAGAATCTGGTCCACGAAGGCTTGGACTGACAAAGTGAAAGGGCTCCTCTGTGAGGGAAATTAATAATCCATCCCCTGCTCTGAGGACAACGCTGAGATAACCCTAGAAAACATCTTTAAAAAAAAAAAAGTCTAACAATAAATCCTCAAATCTTCCTGGTTAATATCTTTGGGTACCTCACATTCTCTTACCTAAATTCAAATCCACTGTTTGGGTATCAACTTGATCAACTGGTATCAATAAGTGAAATAAACACAGGATTTGTCAGTATAAAATGTAGCTATCCATCAGCATGCTATGCTGCAAGGAAATACCCAAATCATCTTAAAACAACAAAAGAAATTCTCCACTTTCCAATAAATAGAAAGTGTGAAGGGAAGCCGGGCTTCAGAGCCCTACAAACACAAAGGAGGACTTGGTTTCTTTCACGTGATCTGCTCTGTTTTCTGTAGTGGCAGCAGCCTATTAGAGTGGGTTTTTTTGGTGGTCATAGAACAACCACAGCAGTTCTGCACCTTACATCTCTAAACCATCCCACCCCAACCAAGAATTAGGTCTTGAAACCCCCAGCTTAGACCCCATGCTTACATGTACATCCCGAAGTCTAATGTACCAACTTGATGCCACCAGAGCCTATTCTGGCCTGGACCTGTAGTGGAGATGGCGTCCCCAAAACTGTCAGGATTTGAGAGAAAAAAAGAATAAGCTTGAATTTATGTCTCGGAACGATTTGGGGGAAGCGGAGAAGGGCAATTATAGGCTGGGTAATTGTGCAAATAAAAATACCCCTAAGGTTAAAAATTAGTTAATACATCTTACATACTTATATAATTGTGTGTACTATAGCAATATGATTATATAATGTATACTCTATATTACATAACATTTTACATATTTATATGCAATGGTATAATACATAATGAATTACATATTATTTATATATTCATGTATTAATATATATAATATTGCCAGTATTATACATATACCATAATTGTATTGAAGCCACCTACTCAGACATGAGACTTGTCCATTTTGACAAAGGATTTATAATTCTCAAAGGTTAGTGGTTTCTACCATTTCCCCATGAGAATCTTCTGGGCACCTGTTGAAGGTATAGAGGCTTAGCTTCTACCTAGTGAGTCAAGAGACAACCTAGGAACTTTTAATTTCACACATGCCCAGTGGTGCTTGCAAGATTCCATCCATCCAGGATAATCCCAGTGCATGTCCTTTGTCTTAGTTGTTTTTCTTTCACTGCTAAGTCAAAATACCTGATGCCCAAATTAAGCAAGGAAACGTTTACTTAGCTCACAGTTTGTGAAAGTTTCAGTCCATACTCAGCTGGCTCCAGGGCTAGGTGGCATGGCTGAGAGGCAGCCTTTCACGGCCGCACAAGGTACATAGCAACAAGAGTAGAAAAAGAGGGCAGGCGGGCGGGGTAGAGGGCATCCAGACACAAAGCCTAACACTCTCCCTGCTGCTAAAACAGGATAAGTGCATTGTGGCTGCAGAGATCTCCAGGACAAGGCAGAACATGCTCAAATTATGAAGTCCATAAAGCACAGACTTAGGGGAGCAGGTCTCTTCAGACCAGGTCAGTGTGAATCCTGGTCACCAGTCCCTGAGGATAAGGAGAATAGGAGCTGAGCAGGTACTTCACCTGTGGAGCTGCTGAGCTGGGTGTTTTGTATGTATCTCTCAAAGACTCCCAGCATCAAATTAAGACCCAACACAATTATATTGGTATAAAAAAACAGAAGCCCTCATAAGTTACTTTGGTACCTATGCTGAGAACATATATGATATTAAGAGATCACCATGCTGCGGAGGTTTCTTTTGCTGAAATCACAGAAACCAGGGAGGACCAGTGCACCCCACTGTGCATCCAAGCTCAGGAAGTCAGAAGCCAGGGGGCCAGGTTCCAACTGCGAATTTCCTTCACTTCTGTTTTCTTCACGTGACTACAGAGCTCTTCTCTGCCCCCCACCCCATGCTTGGTTTCCATGCTGTGACAGGGGCTGGCATGGTGCCACCCTCTTGTTCCTATACTGTGTTATCCCAAGGGCATTCGCCTGTGCCCAAAGGCTATCTCTAAAGACTGGATTCACTAAGCTTGTGCAGTCCCATGGGCTGGGACTGGGCCCACGTGGTACCAACATGAGCCCAGGATCAGTTCCACTGGGAAAAGCAGCTTAGTCTTCAGAGAAGTCTTCAGAACCTAAGGTAATGCACCACCACAAGGCTCCTGAGAGAACCACCATGAATTCTCTAGCTCTTTAATGAAATTTTATGTTATTCATCCCAGAACCATCTGAAAAGGTTTGAAAAATTACAGTGCTAGATGCACTCCTGGCTTCCCTGACTTACTGAAATAACCCCTCTGTCCTCCTGGGCCCATGGCCAGCACACAGGGGCCAGCACTTCAGAAAACATGGACTAAACTGAATCCTTGGCCTCACCTGTCACATCCTTGGAAAGAAACAAAAGAGAATTTTTCACCTGTTAAAAAATGACTAGAGGAGGAAAGCTGGCTTCTTCCCACTCAGCCTCCCCCAGGCTCCTTCTAATGACCACCTCGTCCCTCCCTGGCCACCGTACCAGTGTGGCAACTGATAATGTCTTAGCCTTCCCTGGCAGTCAACTGCCCCCATCCTGGCAGCTTCAAACTACAGAAGGCAAACAAAATAGACTTCAGTGAATGGACAGCAATGTGGGAACACTGAACCCTCAGAATTTTTGTTGATGAACTGAGTAAAGTAGACCAAGGGGACACATGCTGGCATGACTAGGAGATAAAATTCTGATGGGGGAAGCATTAACATGTTTGAGGGATGAAGCCCGATTAAGAGGGTTGTTGACCCTACTTCAAGTGATGCTGTTGCCAAGGTGAGCCAAGCAGCACCACCCTATCAGAGGGAACTTCCTGCCCATGGTGGAGTCTGCTACCAGCAGAGGAGTGAACTTTGATTCTAGTAAAGCCAAGGAAGGCCTTTGGTAATGGAGCAGCTTGGCCAGGATAGGGAGCTAGATCTGAGAAGGCCCACGTGTCAGATTCTGCTTTCAACAGTCCCCCTGGCTGAGAGGAAGGGACCAAGGCAGAATTAGGGTCTGACCATCCAAGCCTCCAAGAGGGTCTGCAGTTGTTCAGTGTTCAGTGACGAGCGTGCAAGAGAGCAGGATCAGCTGGAAACTTGCCTGGAAGGTAAGCGTACAAAAACTCTGCCCCGCAGCATGTAATGTAAGATATGAATAAACCTGAAAATTAATTCAAGATGTCCTAATATTTTTCACATGATGACTTGCAAAATTCCTTCTAAAAGAGTTCAGGGATTGTCGGAGGCATATTTCTGAGCTCCTCTTGAGTAAACCTGCAATGTGATGAGTCAGAGAAAGAGCAAAGATGGAAGGATGGACGATCGGAACACCTGTGTCACTGCTCTGGCTCTGGCCCTCAAGCAGCTGTGGGAACTTAGGCACCTCACTTAGCCTCTTTCGCTCTTAGTACTGACAGGGAAAAGAATAGTTCCTCACCAGGCAGCAATGAGAATCAAGAGAAATGTCAAAGACCTTCACAAGCATGGAAACCCTATGTAAGCACAGAGGAGGGGCCCAGGTACTAGAATGCTCACTACACAGCCGCCTGAAATATGGAGTGGCCTAAGACAGCAAGGTCTCATACTCCAAAGTGGTCATGATTAATCCCCTCCCACAAAAGCACTTACAATGAACATAAGCACTCCGTCTTGCCCCAGGCATAGGATGTCCCTTCTTCATGATCTGATTCTTGTGGTATCTGACCATATCTGTGAAAGCAGAAATACAACACGGCCAAATAAAATTACAAATCTCCCCAATAAGTGAGGAGCTTCATGACATCAATGAAAAGGATGTCGATGGTGACTCAGTTCGGGTAATCTTCCGACTGATCAGCAAACATGGGCAGAAGTAGCCACTTCCCAAATAGAGTAAGTGAATAAGGTTACTGGTATTTCAAAGAAGACTATTTGGATGCCAAAGCTTTCAAAGGAGCTTTTGAGAAAGCATGATACAAAATCAAATCCTTTAGAAAGCTTACTCTCCAAAAGTTAAATGTAAAGAATTTAGTATCAGCCAATCAGATCATTTTGGTGGGTTGGTGGGTTGTTTGTTTTTGTTTTTCTGAGACAAGGTCTCACTATGTAGTTCAGGTTGAACTGACCTTCAGCTTGTTTATGTAGCCCAAGCTGGCCTCTGACTCTGTTTATGGTCAGTGTATTAAGTGGATTCACTTTCAACTGGCTATTTATTTTTTCGGCTATCAAGCATTCTCAGGTAATGTGAGCCTTTCATAATTATTGAAATTTTTAATGCTAATCTTATTATTTCTCAGACTCTTTCCATGGAAATGGTGTTGACAGCCTCTGAAAGCCCTAGAGAGAGAAAGGAATGAGCTTCCAAGCTGTTTGGAGATGGGAAAGCCCAGAGTGTCATTCTTTCAAATCTAAAGCCAAGGTGGCTCAGAAATAATACACAGAACTAAGGCCAGTTTGGGTGATGGGATTGACACTGGCGTGCTAGGCCAGGTGCAATGTGCAGGGAGAGGAAGGGGGCAGAGATCAGCACCAGGGATGAGCACCATGGCCTCCGTCCTTGTAGACCGTGCTGGGCTGGCTTGCCCGCGTGGTGCACACACCATCTTCTGCAGTGCTTCTGTCACCCCTCCTTAAACTGAAGAGGACCCAACCTCTATGAAGGAGTCTGAGTTTTGGTACAACCTTGATCTGACCTTCACAGAGAAAAACTACGATGCTTTTGTCAGCATGCCTTAGAAATAGTGCGCCCCACCTCCTCTCCAGGAAGGCAGGGGAATTCTGCCTTGATGCACAGACCCAGACACTGGGCAAAGAATCAGGGAAAATAAACAACTGCAAGATAAATTCATGAGGTGCTTTCAGGTAGACTTGGATTCAAATCATAATTTTCCTACCCCACGTAATTGTGTGATTTTAAGTAAGTGAAGCGAATTTTGCTTTCTGTAAAATGGGCAAGGGTCTACTCTAGCTGGTTAGCCTCGTGACAGTTGGGCATAGCTTAGGTCAGGTTTTCCAGAAGCACCTTCTGCAAGCAGGGTTTCTTGTGCAGTGTTTAGGTCGTGCTCCCACTGAGGGAGCTGGCAAGAATTTGGGAATCAGAGAAGCCAAACAGAAGACAGATGCCCAGGTCATCCCATGGGGCATCATCCTAGAGTCATTCTTCAGTTTGCCCCAACTCAAGCAAGGGAGCTGGACTTTCAGACTCTTGCTTTGGTCACTTGTTGGTTGAGGCGAGGTACTCGGGCTCTGTGCACAGGGGACAAAAGGCAGCAAGAGCCTTCAGGCAGATGCACAGGATGACACACTGCAGTACCATGGCTAAAAACACCCAAGGGTCTGAGCAAAGTATGATGGGCCCTGTCAGCACAGGTTAAATGAGGCCATTTATGCATCAGTCACTGGTGCAGCGAAGGCATGGCATGTGATCCCTGCTAGCTCATATTGTTGCTGGAATCACTAAAGACACGATGAGTCATTTTTCTCTGTACTTTATGCCAGGGAATCTCCACTATTAACTGGTAGTCCAAGCTGGTGGTCAAAGCCTCTGTCTTGGTAAACAGTACAATATAACGGACAGGAAAAGGGAAGAGGTGCTAACATTTATTGAATACCTACTGTTGAAATGTCAGGCTCTTTACAGAGCATTCGCATGAGCTGTCTTGCCTAATCTTTGTAACCGTGCAAGGAGGCAGGGTTATTGCCTTCATTTTTTATATTCAAAAACATTGGTCTAGAAAATTAAAATACATTGCCATTGTCACAAAGCTAAAAGGTGGCAGAACCAAAATGATTCAAATGCATTTGTAACCAGGCCCTAAGCCAATATTCTTTCCAACGAAGCCTCCAAGACTGCCCCTAAAAGATGGCATGGCAGAGTCTCTCATTACCTGGCTAATATATTCTAGGCAGCAATGTGCCCAGCTAAAACAACATATAGTTTGACTCCCCTTGTAGCTGAAGTTAGTCAATGAAACCAGAATTAAGTAGTTTGGTGGAGCTCCTTTAAACAAACTGGATTTCATCAGAAGGTATCATTTTTGCCTTTTCCCTTACACCCTTTTGCTTAGAACACAGATGTGATGGCTGGTGTCTCAGTTACTTTTCTCATTGCTGAGATAAAAATACCTGACACCCAAAGTTAGAATAGGAAAGGAAAGACTTACTTGGCTCATATTTCATAGAGATCTCAGACTCCAAGGCTGGCTCTGAGGCAGGGTGGCCTGGCATGGGGGCAGAACTCAGCAAGGCTCCAGCAGCAAGCTACAAGTAACCAGAAGCCTTCTTTCCATCCCTTATATCTTATCCAGTTCACCGATCTTTAGGGTAGGTAGTACTCACACACTTAATCCTAGCATCAAATCCTTAATCTCCCATCATACATCCTAGTTCTAGCCCCTCTGAGTCCATGAGGCTCTGGGGAGACATCTAGATTCAAGCCATAACAGCTGTACTCCAAAATCCATCTTGGGCCATGAAGTTAGAATCTTATGACTAAATTCTGATACCTATCTGAGTATCTAAATTTATTTTAGATGTTTGCACATGAATCTCTATGTTATTTAAGCTACTATTATTTTTGGTCTCTGTTTCTAGAAGCTGGGCCTATTCTAATAAGCAACAATAATCTATTTATGAACTCCTCACAAAGACTTTATTATCTTAAATCAAAGTCGCTCACTCACTTGCTCCAGGCCCTCTGCCCTGGAAAATGTCGATGCATCCCCATGCAAAGTGATTGAATTCATGAAATCTCAACACATTGCTAATTTAATATCAACAGATAATGTTGGGTAAACCATGATCAGTCTGAGGCCCACAGTCTCCAGGACAGGTATGAGATCTTAGCATCTGGGAAAACTGGGCACATGCTGAGAGTCAAAGCCCTGACAAGGCAGGGAGTCACTGCCATGCACCCAGGTTTCTCTGCCTCCCTGCGTTTCACCCATAAAAGCAGCATCTGGCTTCTACTCACAGAAGCAACTGCATTTTGCCCTGCATCTTGCCACCTCCTAAAAAAACTTCCCCGGTGCAGCAGCTTGCTTCTGTGGCTGCAGTCCCAGGAAACAGTGCATGACTGACAGCCCAATGGTGACTTCGGGCTCTATCCTGGCATTTGCAGGAAGAGCTGATCAGAGGCTCCAGTCAATAGTGGCGCTTCCCAGGCAGGAGCACAGCGAGGGCTTACATAATCAGGGATGGTTTGTCAAAGCAAATTTCACATGCAACTGATTCTATCACCTTGGGACTTTCTGGCAGAATAAATAATCACCATACACATTTTGTTAGTTATGCCTCATTAGAGATGGATCTTTGGAAATGGCATCCTGAAGACTGCTTATCTGTCAGTGCTCCTTTTAAGCATGGTAAGCTTTTCAGACAGGCTTTTCTAAAAAATTAGCTTGTTGCCACGGCCAGGTGCAGCCCATCATGATTACTGGCACTGTGGGAGCCAAGGGAAGGGCTGTGGGGACCTGAGCTCACCTTCAGAACATACAGCTTCGAGTGCTGGAGGAAAGCCAGAAAGAGCTTTCTTTGCACTGTGAAAGTTTGATCAGAACCGTTCCAAAAAACGCTCCTGGCTGGAACACCACCGAATCCCATCTTAAAGTCACGGCGCATGTCTTTCCAGGTCCCTTTCACCTCCTCTACGCTTCAGCACATGTTTGTTGAATCTGCTGGAAGCTCCTCAGCACAACGCAAGTATCTCATTGGAAAATGGCTCTACCCTTAATTATCAAACTAAGTCACAGATACCGAGTAGTCTCCAAGCAGGGTCTGCTGTGCTTTAAGGCCCGCTGCCCCTTGCCACATTTGAAGGCAGGGAGAGGTCACTGGGCCCTCTACTCCACAGACATCATGCCTCATATTCAATAGCACTACAATATGCTCAATAGCGCTGCAATACACAAATTAAGTAGAATTGGATTTTCTGAATCCTCTGTCTGGGCTGCCCCTGACTAGGAATAGTTTCTCTGCCAGGAGAAATATCTTCCAGGCCCTTCTCATGCACACTTTTAATCTAGAGCTGATGTTTCAGGGCAACAGATTTCCAACTAGCATCGCCAATGAAAGCCCGCCAGTAGCACCTGCAGGGCAATGAAATGAATGCTGCAGTACCGAGGTTCAAACTCAGGCTTTCACACCGACCACTATACTGCCCCGCCCTCCCAGCCTTGCATAATGCCTCTTCTATAGCCTGCTAAGGTGTGATTTCGAGGTTGTCCTATCTGGAATGTTGAGGAATATCTACATCATGTTACAGGTGAGGAAAAAAAAGACAGGAAGGCTCCCTGATCCACGGCTGCTTGTGATATCCGCAAACACACATACCCATACCTTGGGCAAATCCAGATTTATCACAAAGGTGAGACTAAAAAATGCTAACTTGCCTCACAGAAGGAAACTTTCAACTTCTTTACACCAGATAGCCATCTTTGTGCTCAGAAAATATAGTTGTTAAGAAAATTGTTTATTTCTATATATACAATTTTCAGCTTCGTGTGTGGTCCACACTGCTTGGATCGCACCTAGGAGTGCAGTTCTAGCCAATCTGTGGACCTGAGGGTAGAGGGCGGCTCATTTCCTCCAGTTTCCAGTTGGGAATGTGAACTCGGCCAGCCTCTTCAGCCCAGTTTCACACTGGGCTGTATGCTTTCCTTGGGCAAGATATTCTAGGCTTTTATTTTATTTTGTACCAGGGATCAAACTCAGGACCTTAGGCTTGCCAGGCAGGCGCTTATGCCACTCAGCTCCCTCCTTGGCTCATAGGCTTCTATATTCTGGAGGAATAAAGACAGAGCGATAGGTCAGGTAAGAGGGGTAAGGAGGAGTCAACCACCTGGTGCAACACTAAAGACCTTCTATTCAAATTTTCATCATTGCCCTACAAGCAATTGCAAGAGTACCCCACAGAGACCACTGGATGAATTTGCTTTATCAAAGCTGTCCCTCAATTTGGCAAGGCTGTGTTGGTGAAGGGTCTCCTCAGCATTCTCCAGGGAAGTTTCTGCATTACCCATTTGGCTCTTAAATCATCCAGGGGAGAGCTTCCTATTTCAGGGAAAGAACCCAGGGCTGGGAACCAGGGGAAACCTTCAAATTCTCACCAAAGTCAAGATGCATCAGTTCCCTGCTACAAGATGCACTTTGAGCAGTGTGCAGGGCTCAGACAGCGAGGATCTACACAACAGCCCTTAGCTCACACTCTCTGTCCTTTAAAAAAAAAAAAAAAGGCATTAAGTTTATGGATGTGTTTGTTGGTTCAGAGAAGGCCCTGCAAAGAACACTTCTAAGGTACAGATAACAGCCAGTGAAGGATGGGGTTTCAGGATTTCTGACAATGTGCGCACTGCATGGCAGTCTGTCTGCGCAGCCTGTGGCCAGCTGTCCAGCCTGTCACCTCTCTTGAGAAACAAACAAAGCTATGCCAGCCGCAAGGCTTGGGCCCTGTGAAAGGTAGCGTAGTAAGAGTGCTCAGCCTGCAGGTTTCCTCTCTCAGGAATTTCTCGCTCTCCTTCTCCCTGGGGTGACCCTGCACCTTTACATCTGGAGTGGGAGCGCCTCAAATGGGAGTTACAATGGACAGTCTCCATGCTCCTATCCTGCTTTCCATGTTTCTGTTATTCTAAGGCATTTGACAGGACCTCCATGGTAGACAACTCCAGAGCACTCCACACAGCGCTGCAGGGTATGATTTGGGAGTTCTGTTTTTAACCCTATTTAGCATCTAGTACTGAATAACAATTTAAAATCTTAAAAACTTACATATAAAAGCTTAAAACTTGGGTCTGTTTGTTCTGTATGTACCCTTCACTATACTATTTTTCTACTCGAATTCTGATACCTTCTACAGTTCTTGTTTCCCAGGCCACACTAGCCTCAGAAAAAATCAAGACCTGGGGCCAATTAACAAGGTCCCTGAGTACCTGCTTAGGCAGAGCACAGCGGCTGGGTTCAATCTCCAGCATGCCATGCCAGCCTCGCTCCCAGGGTGTGCTGAGGCAGTGATTGACACTGGGTGTCATGCCACACGCCTCCCAAGTGCTGGGTGGCACATGTAATCTCGGCACTTGGGAGGCTGAAAACAGGAGGATCACTATGAGTCCAATCTACATAGTGAGACTATATATATATATATATATATATTTGGTATATATATTCAAGTATATTTAATAATATACTTATTAAATATTATACTTATATATATATTCCCTAGACTCAAACCCCACCCACCTTTTAAAAATAGGCTGTCAGCCTTCACTCACTTTTCAGCCATGTACTTCTTCCAGTTTGTGTTACATGAAGACCATAACAGGCCCTAGTCTGTTCCTACATGATGTCAATCACATTTAAGCACACCCACTGTCTTCATTTATTAGTTACATAGTAGGGTGGACAACTATATGATCACAGATGTTGTTATATATAAGTATTTAAACATATATTTTTCTATATTATTTGCTACAATTTTTAAAGAGTATTTAACTTTACAATTTTCAATTTGGGAAATTTTTAGTTAATGACTCAAACTTTTTATATTTACATATAACTGCATGATAACCTTACATACTCCTTTATTAGATAGCATAATGGTACATTTAAAAACATTTAAGTATTCATCTATTAATCTTGGCTTTGAAGTTTCATTTATGGATTAATAACTAAAAGATATTTTTATAGTTGGGGAAAAAATTCTGAGGTACTAGTCAATTAATGAGCTAATCACTAAACTGTCCTAAACTTCTGGCACCCCAGCACCTCATCAGCAGCTCTTTCTGGAGGATTTTAAGGAACCCCTTGTCTACGTCCTAGTAAGTAGGCAGACATGGTTACCGAGCTCCGACTTCTATTGCCCAGGATAATCACACCCTCCAAATTCCTTCCCCACTTAAGGCTCCTTTCTGTGGAGAATTTACATTGAGTTCTGCAAACACTCTGCATCTATGTGTGAGATGTTGCACTCTGCCACACAACCTGTGCCTCGAGAAAGGCACCCACACTTGATTCTGCCCTTGCAGGAAGGTGAACACCTGTCACCCCAGAAAACCAGCATTCGGAATAAAATTCTATATCCTGCATATCGTGAGTCTCCAAAGGAGTTATGATGCAGAACTCTTGGCACTGCAGGGTGACCCGTACTCACGCTTTGATAGCATTTTACCCTCTCGAAAGAATCTTTATAAACAACAAAAAAAAGTTTGGTCTCACAAAGAAGTTCTGTCTTAAGGATATTTTCACTCCTAAGAATAAAATCATTTAAGCTACTATTACATCATCATGGATACATTTCAGTACTAAAATGATTGCCTGGATAAAACCATATCAAGTCAATTTAATTCCTTCAACTATTTGTTAAATAGCCTGGTAAAATAGTTTCCAATTCTTTTTTTATCATTGTTGTTGTATTGCACAAAGACTATTTTCACTGGGGTTAGTTTTCTTCCATGGAAATCTCACACAAAGCTCTGACCTATCAATGCACTTGTTTTGTTTATATTAAATATTATACTTATGACTTTCTCCCTTGATCCCTTACTTTACTGATATTTTTCCTGCAAAGCTCAAGGCTCCCAAGTAGGACTTCACAGGTTAGAATTTCATCTTGCATAGACTTTATCTACTCTTGGCTCTAATTTCTGCCCTTCATTTGCACCCCTGATATCCATCATGAACTATATAGAAAACCAAGACTGGTGTCCCTTTCATGGCAAGGCCACATACTCATGCCCTCAGATGTCCTAGAGCAGCTTTTCACCTGTGCCAAGTAAGTCACAGGCAGTGCCTGAGCCATGAGTCCTGGAGCTGGAGAATCTGAGCAAATTATTTACTCTCTCTGCTTTCCTATTTCTACCATGGGATCAATACTAGTACCTGATCCATAGGGTTCTTATGAAGATTCAAGCATAATATGCAAAGTGCTTCATGTATTGCCTGGCATAAGAAAACATAAGAACAGATAACTCTTTTGCTACTCCAATTGTTTATTAAAATCGCTATCTATTGGGCTCAGAATGCATCTCAATGGTAAGATGCTTGCTTAGCATTCAGAGGCCCTGAGTTTAATTCTCAACCTCCAATAAACAAACAAGCAAAAATCTGTTATCTTCTACTGTAGTGACAAACCATCCCAAACCTAGTGACTTAAAAATGTGTGACTGAATAATATTCCTTGGTATGGATATATCACACCACATTTTCCTTATGCATTCATTTGTGGGTGGACACTTGGGCTGCTTTCACGTTTCATCTGTTGTGGATAATGCTGCATTAAACAGAGGCATAGAGGCATTTGCCAGACCATAATGAAATGTTGATCCATGTTACAATGTGAATGAACATTGAAAACATTGTGCTGTGTCAAAGAAACCAGGTAGGAAAGTCTGTCTCCATAGAAACAGAAAGCAAATTGGTAGGCACCAGAGGCTAGAGGGAGGAGGAAAGGAGGGCTGACAGCTTGTGTTAAGTCAACTTCTCAATGCTGCGACAAACTTCCTAACACAAACATCTGAAAGGAGAAAAGGGTTTCTCCAGCCACACTGTTTTAGAGGTTTCGGTTCATGGTCAGCTGACTCCATTGCTTTTAGTTCCAAGGTGAAGACAGAAACATTGGGATGGGAGGGACATAGAGTAAAATTGCTTACCTCACGGTGGCCAGGAACCATGGATGGTGAGAGGGTCAGGCTGGAGCTAGGAACAAAATACAATTCCCAGGTGACACTCCCATAACTCCCTTCAACTTGGTCCCATGTCCTAAATTTCCACTACCTCCTAATAGTGTCATCCAACTGGGAATCCTTCAGAGGAAAGGAATAAGGGTAGAGAGGAGGAACATATAAGGCAGGATCATGGAGGAGATGCATATGGTAAACATATGTTATATACATGTGTGAAAATACCACATGGGGACAAAATATTTTATACATTAGTAAGCACTAATAAAAATACGGTTTTGAAAAGGATCACAGTCCTCTAACATACCATTTACTCTGCCAAAATAATTATGATTCTGAAGAAGTTAGAGCCCTCGCAACCCAATCGCCTTTCAAAAGCTCCCATTCTACACACAGGAGCTTTCAGGGACATTTGAGAACCAAGCAATAGCCCTGCTTAATGGGAACAGGACTTAGCTTTAGAGTGATGAAAATATTCTCAAACTAGAAAGAGGCAGTAGTCACAATGTTGTAAATGCCGCTGAATTAAAAGTTAATTTCATGTTCTGTGAATTTCAGCTCAATTTTAAAAGTCATGAGAAATCAATTCATTGTTTCTCAGGATTCTGCAGACAGCTGGGAAGCCCTCTGGGCTGCCGTGGTGAGGAGGTTGATTGTGAGGCCCAGGCCTCTGTCTCACCTGGTCTTTCATTGTCGAGGAACCCGGCCCAAGCCTCAGCAAATCTGGGACACAACACTCTCTTCACTTGTGCTTGTTCTATCTCCTGATGTTCCCCTGGCCAAGACAAGTACACAGACAAGTACACAATGGCCCCACGGCCATTGTGGAACATGCATGACTTACTGGGGGCCATTTTCTACAGGCATGATGCTAACTGTCTTCCTCAAATTGGACTTGGGTGTGAAATGCTTCTTGCATCCTGACTAATGCAGAACAGGAAGCTTGGCTCTTTGATGCTGAGGCTGCAGCCTTAATTAAATACAGTCGTATCCCGGGATTCACCAGCTTATGAATTCATCAAACCCCTTGTCTTTTGACAAAAAAGGAAAAATTCCAGAACTCTGGTACTTGAGCCAGTATCCGGGTAGCTCACGAACAGTGCAGAAACCCCACAAATCCATGGTTACTGTACTTCTGTGCATTTTAAGTGTGATACCACTAAGCCTGAGTTATATTAAGTTCAATAAAGGGCTGAATTAGCCTGGACACTTCCCAGAACTTTCACACATTATTTCTCATTATGTTACTTGTTATGGTAAAAATGCACTGAGCACTTTAGGTTTGGGTGCTCCCCACGCATTCTAGAATGGTTTAATGAGGAGTACCGAGCTATGTCTGGGCATGTAGAATTCCTGGCCCTCGATGCTGTGTGGGTTCAGAACCATGCAATACTAACCCCAAATGAACGCACAGAGTCTCCAGAATGGAGTGAACCTCAGCTCCCCTCCCTATTTCTCTTCTCTGCACTTCCCCCATGTTAGTTTCATTGGATTACAAGACGTGCACCTCACGAGCGTCCTAACGGACTGGACCTCCGTTCTGCTT
Organism: Capromys pilorides; assembly: GCA_004027915.1. NCBI lineage: Eukaryota > Metazoa > Chordata > Mammalia > Rodentia > Capromyidae > Capromys > Capromys pilorides. The sequence goes on along the minus strand of PVKN010013566.1, from coordinate 4,380 downwards.
GTGAAGACCATGCACAGCTGTGCAGCACTCCCCAAGTGTCCTCTCTGTGAGGAAGGCCCTTGGTCCCCAGCTGTCAGCTCCTCCAGGTGGCCTGCTGCGTAGACCCGCTTCATCCAAGGCTTTTCCTTCCCTTTCCTGGTAGCCTGAATGCAGCCCCAGGCAGTGGCCGGGCCACCCAGGCCCACGCGAGGACACCTCTGTGGCAGTGTGTGCCCCAGGGCTCCCCCAGGCACTGCCAGGCAGCCCCTCACTCTGCCGCAGGCTACCAGCTCCTCCTCTGCTTCATGTGCACTGATCCACAGTAACCTGCCTGGAGTCCAGACAACATCTGCTATCTGCTTCCACAAGTCCCACCCGCTACCAAGAACCTGAGGTTTCTCAACAGCGGACAGAAGAACCCAGGGCTCAGGGCTGTGCCTCATCACCCACATTCATCTGGGAGAAGAATTTGGGACTCTCAACAACCCAAGAGGACAGGAGGGAAGGAATGTTGGGAGATCCAGGAAGGAGACGATAAGCTGCTCATTTAGTATCCCCAGATGGTCCTTAGGTATGTCAGACTTCTGAAGAGCCTGCGGTCCGTGGATTTCTGCAGAGACTGCTGAGTTTAAAGTTTGGGATTTGTAAGGACACATTGCTGCAGTATGAACCGGCACCTGGAGCAGACGGGGCCATCAAAGCAACAGCCCTATTTTTGCAGGAGGGTTTGGTTTTCATAAAACAGGACGTATTCACTTGAAATACTGATTTCAAAATTTCAATATTTTCAGGGCATCAGAGGTCCCGGGCTAAATATTATTGTCACTGAATTAAAGATCAGAAAAATCTCCCTCAAATAGATCAAGCAACTTGCTCCAAATCACACAGCTCTAAGAGCTGCAGCCAAAATTCAAACCCACATCTGTCTTACTGCAGAGCTGCGCCCCTGACCGACACCCGCACGCTGACCCGTTCCTTTCCTTTCTCTCACCCAGTACCACACAAGCTTGTCCGTTCTTACACAGTCAAGAAGGGTTTTCAGTCCCTCTTAAGCTCAGGCCGAAGGCCACGTAGGTCCCTGCAGCAGAGTGCCACGAGGGAAGGAGGCCTACTCCAGCAGACGATTCCACAGCGCCTCCTGTGGCCTCATCCGTCACTGCACTTTCTAGTGTAATTTCTTGTCCTTGTACTACAATGTGCTTGAAGGCAGACAGGAGGAAAACTCCTCTGAAAAAGAGGCAGGTGAACAGCCAGGGCACCTTCTTTCAAAGGCAAAAGGAGCTCAGGGGAGATGCCCAGGGCCGATCCGCAGCAAAAGCCCGTTAGCTCGGGAGCCAAGAGCAAGGCCTCCGGAAGGGAGAGGCCTGCAGACAGGTCCGCGCTGCCAAGACCACACTCTGCAAGGAGAGCTGCTCCCTGGCCACATCCGCCTCCTCAAATAAACAGCATTGCAGCGCTGCCTGAGGCCAGCCGCAGAGCCAGGGATGCCAATATTTCCATTAGGAAGTCCTGGTCTCTCAACCTGAAACGGCGCTTTCATAGTTTATTCTGGTTTGAGACTCCTCTGTGGAATCTTGGGAGCCAGTTTTAATTGACTTTTCATTGATTTTGATTTTCTCGCCTCACTACCCACTCCCACCTACTTATCCTTCCAAAAATAACCAGAACAAAACCCCTACTTATTCAAAATGGTTTTATTTTTTGTTTTGGCTCTTTTTTCCCCTCACGGTGCTATGGAAATTGGAAGAAACCATTCCTCTGGGTCGGGCCAGAGACAGAACACTTTATTATTTAAAAGTGTGTACGTGGGTGGGAAAGGGAGGCTGTCACAAAGACCCTCTGGCTGCGCAGGAACAGGACACAGCTTCTGCTGGGGTGAGCCAGGCTGAGACCACTCTGCAGCTGAAGGGGCCCACGGAGCCTCTCAGGGGGCACAGCTCCTTAGTCCTCTGGTTAACTCCTGGCTTCCGTCATCCAGTGTGAGCAGGAGGAGGAGGAAATTGCTCCAGTGCTGGCCTAAGCCTGGTTTTGAGTCTCCTCTCCATGTACACCCACCCTCCACCTAGTTCCTCACCCTCTCCTTCCCTGGCTGCCTTAATACAAAGCTCAGCTTGCCCAAGGAGAAAAGAACAGAGGGTTCAAAGGTCCATGCGGAGGAGCCCGTCCTGGGTCTCCTCCCTTGGGACGGAAAGGCTTCCTTTTCTGGGTGGTCTCTTTGTTCTACCACTCCCCTTGCCCTAGGAGCAAAGTTCTCTTTCTTTCTCTCGCACTCTGACCCGAGGCTGGGAATCCCCTTGGGCTCCTAACTGCTACAGAAGCACAGGTCCTCTCAGCCTGCCCGCACCAAGCCCATCCACCCGGGCCTCCTTAACCTCCGGCCCTTCTACATCTGGCCCAGGGCCTTGCCTTTGCCTTTGCCCTCAGATCCACATCAAATATGGGACCCCCTCCCTTCTTGTGCCACGTTTTGAGCAACTCATCTATAATTGTCTTCAGTCTCACTTACCTTCCCCTCCCTCACCACAGCCTGGTTCACAGAGAACCATGTAGGGCCTGCCACCACTCCCAAGCAGAATTCTAATCAGAAGAAAGGATCCTGGGAAGGCGATCTCCCTCCCCCACTTCCACCCTCCACCCCACCCCCTCCCCATGCTCTCTGCTTCCCAGCTGCCCCGTGACATAAGCACCTCTCTTCCTCCAGACCCTAGAGCCAGCCAACCATACATGGACTAAATTCCCTAAAATAGTGAGAGAGCCAAAATAAACCCTTCCCCCTTCAAGTTATGAGTGTCGGGTGTCGTGTCCCAGCGACAGGGAGACGACTAGGATAATACGTGTAGGTGATACACACTGCTCCATTTTATATAAGGGACTTGAACTCTTGCAGATTTTGACATCCTTGGAGGCCTTGGTACCAATTCGCATGGCTATCAAAGGAACAATCATACGTGGAACATCACATGGCGTCCAGAAGAAACCCACCACCAGATTCCCAGGCATCAGCCTATCCCACCTGCCCTGGCATCCTTGCTCCCAAAGGAGGTCTGTCATAATAGCCCCTGGTTTCACTTTTTGGACTTCCCAGTCTCACGAGCCAACAGACAACAGTAACTGTCTGGTTTATCGGTAGCCAAGGGGCGCATCAGAAAATACAAAGGAAACAAATCAAGATATTGAGAGAAGAACAATAGCAATTTTATAAGGCTGGATGCCCTGAGAATTTCAAGCAGTGCGGGCTTTATGTCACATTCCAGCTGCCAAAATTTCTGCAGTACAAAAATGGCCTACTGTGCAGAAAGCAGGGCTGGGAGTTGGTGATATTTGATGTCTGACCCCAGGGCACATCCTTGTAAATCATAACATTTTTTGCTTGATCCTTTTATACTTCCACCTTAACAAAGGTGACCTGGGAATGGACTACAGTTTGATGAGCATCTATTGTTTTGGCCAGCCTAGCATCTATGCCACTTACCTTGGTACTAGCAAGGTGATTTACTTGCATTTGGAAAAACATCATCCCTTCCCCACTGTCAGGCTTGGAGCTCATGTTGGGGCTCACGTCCTGCTGGGGCCAGGGCTGGGAAGTGACCTGGTTTTACTTGGTTCAAGTGTATAATGACCTCAACAGCCAAGAGTCAATCTCACAACTTTTTGTTTTTTATTCTAGCAAGGAAATACTTTTTCTTTCGTTAGGGTTGCTGAAAGGGCAAGACTTAGTAGACCAGAGCGCCAAGAGACCATCTTGCCAAAAGAAAAACAGTACCTGCCCCTAAATCACATCCTTCCTAGAACTGGGACTTTTCAGTTCTTCATGCTAACAACTTTTTGTTAAAAATCAATTCTGCTAATTTTAGTCTTATTTTTAACACTTATACCTATCTCTAAACTTTCATCTTTCTTTTGCAGATTTTAAAAAATGGAGGTGGGGGCCTCAGGAGATAGCTCAGCCTTCTGAGTGCCCACCCAGCAAATGCAAGGACCAAGGTTTGATCCCCAGTACTACATACTGTTCTGGTCCCACCCCTGGGTTCACTGAGCCAGCCACTGATACCAGGTGTGGTGGCACATGCCTATAATCCCAAAGCAGGGAGGCTGAGACAAGAGGATCACCACAAGTCTGAGCTGCATAGTGAGACTGTGCACCAGATAGATAGGTAGGTAGGTAGATAGATAGATAGATAGATAGATAGATAGATAGATAGATAGATGATTTTTTAAAGAAAAAAATACAACAACATATCTTTTTGGTTTGTTGTTTTGTTTTTTTATAATTTACTTTTATTTTGATGAGTAAAATCAAGAGCAAGAAACACAAAAACAAAGACAGAAATGGAGTAACATATAATAGTACATAAGTTACAGATTTTCAAGACAAGAATCATTGATTAACCATGATTAATT
>PVKN010013565.1:0-19831 GCA_004027915.1 Capromys pilorides | reverse complement strand
GTGTTGCTTTGGGAGTAGTCCCCAGTGTTTCTCGAGACAAGAGAATGTTGTCATATTTAAATGTGAGTGTGCTTTATTAATATGGGCTACTTATCTCTGGCCCTCTTCTCTTGCATGGCTTACTGTTATCAAATGAAGCAAATTTATTGTTCATAACTTTTCTTTCAGAGAACACTCAATTTTGAGTAATTCCTAAAGCCTAATAGCTATAGAAGTCTACCACTGATCATGGCAATGTATGATCAGCCATAATGTTAAGACTTGGCTACTGAGTATTGATGCTTACTTAGGATTTTAGAACTCTCCTGAAAGGGAGCTTCTCAGGCAGTTCTAGCATGTAGAAGAAGTATTCATATTGTTAGATAGCTCTCAGATGCTGATGCCATCGACTGAGCTCCAAGCACTCACCTGCCGTCCTTGGTTCACCGTGGTTGGAGCTTCTTGCATCTGTGGAAAGATCTGGAAGACTGTTAAACACTTATTTTGGTCTTTACCCCCATGGTGCCACATTTAGTAAGGTCTGGGTAGACCTAAGAAACTCCATTTTCTTTATAAGCGTGTGATGCCATTGTTCCTTTGCTACCTACCACATTTTCAGAGCCATTGTGTCCTCGTCCTTCATCTTTATCCTGATCCCACAACAAGGAAGTGGGAACCAACTTTTAAAAATCAGCCTCTCTGGCTAAGTTGGTAGTCTATTTCCAGTAAGTTGACAGGTTCTTTAAAGTATCCTAGTATAGACCGTTTGCGTATGACTGCTCTTAAAACTTCACTAAATTAACATAATCCATTCTAGCAATCCAGGAATTAGCCTGAGAATTTGAATAGGCCCTTACTCTAACAGCCATTTGTAGCTCCAGTTTTTACCTATGGCAGCATATTTAGCTTTGCTGCCTTGACCCTTAGAGGTAGGAGAGCTTGGATTTGTGGCAGCTCTGTAGGTTAGGTTAGATAAAGATCGTTCTCCCTCCCAGTACTCTCCCTTTCTGTGTTCTTGCACTACCCGGGTTTGAACAAAGGGCCTTCACACTGAACTGCATTCCTAGGTCTTTCAAAAGAAGGTTTGAGACAGGGCCTCACAAAATGCTAAGTTTCTCAGGCCGGACTCAAACTTGCTGTCCTCCCTTGCAGCCTCTCGGAGCCCTGGGAGTCTAGGTTTATGCCACCACACCTTACACCTCCCAATTCTGGACACAACAGTTCTGAGGATTTGACTTACTACAGTGACTTTGAGAATAGAAAGGAAAGAATACATGAAAACTTATAGAATTGGAAATCATATGGTTTGGTAAATTCTTGTTCTTAGGAAGAAGAGAAAATCAAAAAGAAGAGGAAAACAAGGAAAGAATCAAAGATGACTTCTTGTGTCAGACCAGGGGAACAGGTATTGGTGCCATTTAAGAAGGTCAGGAGGTGGCTTCAAGAGAGAAGGAAGAGTAAGGTTTTATCTTTAAAATATAAGACCGTACATTTGTAGTTGACTGATTTTAACAAAGACACTAAGACAAATAAGGAAACTCATACCATACAAAAAATTAACCCAAGGTGAGCTCACAGTGGGTCCTGTCCTAATTGTAAGTGCTGAAGGTATCACACAGGAGAGTCTTTCTAACAGATATGCAAAGCCTTCGTAGCTATGCACCTATAGCCAAAGAAAAAAATAGACACAGTAGATGTCCTCAGAGGTAAAAACCGCTGTACGTCATAGGACTCCATCAAGAAGGCACCAAAAAACAAAAACAAGAACACTGCAGAATGGAAGAAAATATTTACAGATCCTGTAGATAATGAGGGACTTGTGTTCAGCATATATATCCATTATGGCTCAATACTAAAAGGGCAGATAACCCAGTGAAAACCAGGCAAAGGACCTGAGTGGACACTCTCAAAAGGAAGCTATTCAGAAGGATCCATAAGCAAAAGAAATGATTTGCAGTATTCTTAGTGGTCAATGCTGTGCAAAGCAAGACCACATTGAAATAATCACCTCACACTTGCTAGAATGGGTACAGTTGTACATTTGGAATACAAAATGGTTCAGCCACTTTGTGAAACAGTTTGGCAATTCCTCAAAATATTGAATGCAGATAATATATTTAAGAAAAATCAGAATGCATGTCCACATACAACCTTGCACAGGACTGCTTACAGCAACATTGTTACGATAACCAGAAAGTGGGATTCTTGTTGGAGTGCTATCCATCAATTGATAAATGGGTAGCATTTGTATAATAGTACATTATCCCCAGTGGTGTACTGTCAAGCAAGAAGAAGAAAACAAACAAAAATGAAGTACTGACCCCTGCTCCCACGTAGATGGGCTTTGCAAAGAGCCTGTGTTAAAGCTCTACCCGACAAGGCAGCGTGTTATACGACTCCACTGATAGAGAAAGCCCGTAATTGGGAAATCTTTGGAGGCAAAAAGTAGCTAACCCTTGCCAGAGGTAGAAGACCGAGGATGGAGGATGACTAGGGATGGCGCAGGCCTTCCTTCACGGTGATGAAATCCTCCTAACTTAGATTGTAAGGGTGTCTATGTAACCCATGACAATCCAAAGTCCAGTGAGTTGCACACTTTAAACAGGTGAATTTTACCATATGTAAATTTAGATTTATAAAGGTAGGAGTGTCCAAAAACCAAGACGACATGCAAGGGTGAAGTCTGGTGGATGTTTGGGTCCTGGGGGGTGGGGTACTTGTGAAACTGCATTGAGAAGCAAATGAAACTGAGGAGTAAGCCTAGTATCTGGGTGTAGACCAAGTAGGGGAGCACCATGTCATTGGAATGCAAATGCTGGGACCACAGCTGTCTCTCTGTTTAAGTGCCAAAGAAAGAGTTAGTTGGAGAATGGCTATGAGGAGAGAGGAAATCAAGGCAGCCTGAAACAGCAGGCGTGGAGGAGAGGCCGAGTGACAGAGGAGGCCCGCATGAGGGGAACGCAGTGACCAGGCAGGCCCAGCGGTTTGTGGAAGGTGGTGGTTTTTCAGTTCCATGCAGCAGAGATGAAGGCCAGGTGTGATGTTCTGGAGACTAGCGAGTAAGTGAAGGTGTGAGGAAAGTACAACAGTGTTCTGAGGAGTTTGGGAGGAAAAAGGAAGAAGAAATTGCTCAAGGCTGAAGGAAAGTTTTGCGGTAATGCTAAAGACCTCAGATAGAAAGGGCAATTTTTTTTTTTTTTTTTTTTTTTTTTGGTGGTACCAAGGATCAAACTTAGGACCTTGCACTTGCCAGGCAAGTACTTATTCCACGGAGCCATCTCCCCAGCCCAACAAATCTTAAGATTTAGAGGCAGCAGGAAAGAATCTAGTAGTGAGAGAAGATTGTTAACAAAGACAGAGGAGAAAAAAAATAAAAAACTGCATCGGATATGATGAACACTTAACACCTATCTGACCCCCAAAGCCCCTTCCAACTTTGGACATGGAACAAAATGTAAGTGTGCACTTGCTTTGTTTTGTTTTGTTACCTGGTCAAAACCATACTCACCAATGTTGAGAACTTGTAACTTTATAAAATGTCCCTTAATCTGAGGCCTGAAATCTTGAGCCTTTCCCTGTGAGATGCCCCAGCTCTGCCCCTTAGAAGCTTTGCACAATTCCGTAAGCCTCTCCAAGTGGGCGTATGCACCTCCAAAGCACCTAGATGCAAACTTTCTGTTAGGACTGTTGCAAAGTCTTACTGAAAAATGTAGCTGCTAAATGACCACTGAGGAATAAAGCCCTGGAACAGGCTGTTCTAAGATGCCACCCAGGGCAAGGCGCTCCCCTCTTTAGGTCTCTGTTTTCTTGCCCGCAAAGTGGCTTTAATAAAAGAACTTATCTCATAGGCTTGTTAAGATGGATAAATGAGAATGTGTAAATACGTAGCCTGACGCCTGGTAAATTTGCTTAATAATTTAAAGTAGCAACAGCTGCTATTTTTATTTCTACTCAGAGTAAAAGTGCTAAGAACTAACAGGGAAAGCACAACAGGAAATGTTTTCCATTGTTAATGAGTACTAACCAGTGAGAATAAGAATGATGCTGTGATGAAGTTTGTATCATTTATAAAGAGACTCTTATCTCTTGCCGACTCGCAGTAGCTGGTGCTTGCTTCAGCAGCAGATAGTACTAAGTTGTGCACACGGCTGTTACCTGACCTATGGTAAGGCCACTTTGGTCCGCCCTTCAGTTACTAATAGAGAGAAATATGATAGATAGATAGATAGATAGATAGATAGATAGATAGATAGATAGATAGATAGATAGATAGATAGATGTTTTATTATTTTTAAAAGTGTATTTAATTAAAATGAAGCACATGGCTATTGTTCACTGCAAAGCTATTGGATCAAATGCACTAGTAATCATAGTAGTATATTTTATTATTTCGGATGTTATTTGTGAAATACCAATTAAATTTATAAGCCTCTGTAAGTGAAATGTCAAATATAAAGCATTCTTGTGTTCATAAAAGCAGGGTCTCTATGTTTACCTTTGCATCTCTTATATGTGATGAAGTTAGTTGATTTATCACAGAATAAAATCTGTGCCATTTCTGCTCATTATCATTTTTCCATTGATATTTTAGTGCTTGTTATACTAAAATTCCAACAGAATTACACAACTGAGAAAGAATAATTTGATAGGTCCTGAAAGTATATATACCCTAATGGGTTTCTGATGGATATTGAACTTGAAGGCAGTACGCTAAGTTCTTGAAGTTGGAAATTAATGTTATATTTTTAGGGGACATTCTTGGCATTGCTTTTACCTTTGGGGAGGAGGGGAGAAGCAATATCATAACTTCTTCTCTCAGACAAGTGACCAAGTAAGAAACTTTTAAAATGACAGATACATTTGGTTTGAACACCATGCTGTGATTCCCAGCCTCACACTTGGCTTCTGCCCACCCTTGGCATTTCTGCAGACAGAAGGCATCAGAGCTGTCTGGGAACCACTCATGAGCCTGTTGGTGTCAGTGTGGCCCAGGAGCTCCCAGCTCCCTTTTGTGTCATGATGTCGAACAAGAACAGAGCTCGGTGCCCCAGGGCAGGCTGGCAGGATGCGAGAGATCCATCAGTTTTACTTGCCAGGCTCATGGAGAAGCAATGCCACAAGGCAGCCAGGTAGATGGCAGAATGAGAACAGAAGGACAGAAATGTCATGGGGCTCGTGGGCTGCCCACAGTGTGAAGTGCAGGCTGCCTCTGCCTCAGGTCCCCGGGAGTCTCAGAGGCTGAGGAGCCATCCTGACATCCCAGCTCCCTTGCCCCTGTGATCCCCCCAACCCAGACAGCACGCGGAGCCCCTGCTGCATGCCGTCGCCTCCCCAGGCTCCAGCCATTGTCAGCGTAGATCTATACTCTGCCGCTTCTCCTCCTCTTTCTTGGTATGAGAAGGAGACATAAAGTTCAGATTGAGCTCTCCACTCCTTTACTTGGATTTGTGGACACATTAATTTGATCGATGGCATAGATAAACAGCAGAGCCCGAGAATGAGTGGGAGAGTCCACTTACTCTGAGATAGCTTTTCTTTTTCAACTTCAAAATGAGAAATAATTATATTTATCTCTGTAGCATGAAGATAACTAGGCTGTAAATTAATTTCCATGCAGGCTTTTCTAATAAATTACAGAGTTTTACTCTTTTCCAGAATCAGAAGTCCAATATGACATCTCCAGGTCAAGTGCTCTGTGTTCTCTGACCTGTTTCTCTACAACAAGGGCTTTACTCCATCAAATCCATAAATTATTTGAAACATCCTTTTAACTTCTCAGAGGAGAGGTGCCAGTTTGTTTAAAGAGTTTGTTGCTATTTTATCAGAGTTCTGCATCCATTTTTCACCCATTTCAATGTGGTTCCCTCCTGTTGTTAAACCAGTATTTCAAAATGTACAATGGAATAGGGAGCGTATAGATAAATGATAGAGTTCTGTGACTTATGCAGATAAATCTTGAACTGCTGCCAGTAGATAAATAACTTACTTTGCTTCTTTTCAAGCAGTTTAGAAGTGATCAACTCTGAGGTCGGGCAACTCAGGGCGCTGTTGCCTAATGCACTTTTCAATGAGTAAATCATTGCTCAACTGGTTCGCTCATAATTTAACTCCTTTTTAAATATACTGCCTGTGGGTTATGCCCCTAAAAAGCAAGTGAGGTACCTTGGGGCCAGAAGGGGACTGGGAACATTTACAAATGAGCATGACACTAATGTGAACCAATGGATTATTTGCATTCCATGGCTTCAGTTATCACTTAATGGCCGCAGGCTCTGGTGGCAGGCCTGTGGACTGTGTTATGTTAGCCTCAAAAATAAATGCTAATATCTGTGATGTTTCCACATTCCCCACCATATTTGGTAAATCATGCTAGCTTGGCCCCTCAAGGGCTGCCAAGAGGCTTGTTGGCAAAAATGCCAGTTAGGTGAAGACATAACTGACCAGCAGTCCTATTTGTAGACTTTCCCTGGGTGACACTGCGTCATTTCCTCCTCCAGAAGTCTGGGATTTGTGCTTTCCACTCAGTGTGATCCCTTGAGTCAGTTATATATAAATTGGCCTCCTATATCATCTTTCCTTTTGTTGGCTGGGTTAGTCTTTGGTAATTCTCTAGAAGGAAGTGCTCTCAGTTGTGTAAGCTTAATGAACGGTTGTGTAGAACTGTTTTTCAAGTGGATTCTTGATTAAGCAATTAGGACCAGTTGTTGGAAGAAGATATGTGAGGTAAAAGAAAGTATTCAAGTTCCTACAAGTGGTATCATACATGATCATGGCAGACTCTTTCCTTGAATTTAAGCTCTCATCTAGTTGTAATTCCATTAAATTAAAAAAAAATTGCAAGTTGAAAATGGTATGCTAGTCATTGGTGGCCATATTTAATCTATTAATGCTAAGTGAACTGGCTTTAAGAGTATGTAATAAATTTTGTAATAATTGGACAATGTTATTTTGATTAAACAAACATTAATAATGTGTTTCAGTCTTGTAAATTTTATTTGGTCAATCATGAAACACAAAACATATGGAGTCAACCCTCCTTTTTGGAATATTTTATATCTAAATTAACTAACATTAAATTTTAAATGTTAGTATTTTAACAATGATGTCTTTTTATCATTTGGCTCAGCATAAAAAATAATTTGTATGCATTTAAGTAGGAGGAAAAGTCTTTCTTTGGGATCAGTGGAGCTGACTTTAATCCCTGACCTCTTCCTTAAAGTGTGTGTGTCTGTGTCTAAGTTAAAGGCTCACTAGAGGGTTTGCAGTGAGACGGGATTGTAGATACAGGATACATGATGATAGATCGTGTATCTGAGATGTGAAGCTCTATGAGTTTGTAATACATTTAGAAAATTCTGTTTTCTATTTATTCTTTGAGAGACTTAATTTCTTTATTTTCTCTACCATATATGTTTAAAATACATTGATCAGTGTATTAAAAATCTTAGACCAGTAGATAGTTATGATTTTTATAAAATTCTTTTTAAGAAATTACACATGACTCTTTAACCTCACAAGTTGCATTGTGTGGGAGGGTCATCGTCTTCTCTCAGCAACACTGTGTTACTGCTGTTGGTGTAGCAGCTGTGTTGCCAGCTCCTTGGAGCAACTGGGCTAAATTATATGCACTGTTTTAACCAGGCCTCACAACAGTGGATCATCAAAGACATTATTAGCTATGTCCTGCAGGTGTAAAACATTGGAGCTAAGCTCAGACTATATAAAGACATTCTGACTGGGATAACTCATGATTCATGTACTATGCCTTGTTGCCTTCTCTTTATAAATCCGTTCTTGGATATCAGCAGATGATATTAAGAGAATATAACAAGTGAACATAGCGCTCGCTTTGATCGCTATGTCATTGCTTACTAAATAGCAGCAGGAAGTGCTGTAGACCTTCTTATCACTGAGTCTCTTTGCTGGGCACTGCTCATGGTCTTTTCTTCCTCATTCCCTCCTTTGTTCCTTCCTTTCTTTTTTCCCTCCTTCCCTCCTTTGTTTTTTTCTGAGACACAGTGGACATGAACTCAATATTTAGCCCAGCTGACCTCGAACTCACAACTGTCTTCCTGCCTCAGCCTCCTGAGTGCTGGGTTTACAGGTAAGATTCTGAACATTGCATTTGGAGTTCTTTTTCCCTTGTAAGTCCATATAGAGACTTTCATTTCATCCATGTGTCATCTTTCTACTTGAAAAAACAAGGAATCTTTTAGTTAACTTGCCATTGTATCCCAAGGGCATCTCTGATTATACTTTGTTCTGTGTCATTCCAGCCGTCACTCACATCTGACTGTGTGCTGAGTGCTTATGTACACACACACACACACACACACACACACACACACGTTCGTATCCCCAGGCACACTCAGTGAAACTTGGGATGACTTAAATTCTAACCAGTATTTGTGTTTCCAATTTTATGCTTGCATCTTCACCTTCAAAAGCCAGTATGAGTGGTCTGCATGAGTCTTCTCTGCCTTCTGTGCTGTGGACCCAGAGGTTGTCAAGAATTCCCAGCCCCCTGCTGTCTGCTAAATATACAGAACTTAGACAGCCTACGTGATACGCTGTAGTTTAGAAATGCCACTCCATGTTTTTAAATCAGTACCTTCCCTGGATGACTTAGAAAAGAAGTTCCCAAAATAAAATGCCATAGATAAACCTACTTGCATATGCATTCAAAAACCGATCATTTTGATTATCTTCTCTGGACAAAGGCTCGCTGGCGTGGGCCTTGTCTGGGAGCAGAATTCTGTTACTGTTGGCTCGCGGGCCTTGGACTCACCCTGCTGCCTGCTTCTGGCAGGCCTGTCCGCCTCGTCCTACGGCTAATTCTTCCCAGACCCCACACTGACTGATGGTCGGCGTGCCAGATCTCAAGCGATGTCTCTGCCTCATCCCGCTGTGCATCTTGTGGAAAAGCAGATGCTCTTGATCGTCTGAGTAATCCGAATCCTCTTATTTCCAGTAAGCTCAGTGGGATTTCTGGGACAAGAGTTGGAGCAGCCCTGCTGCAGAACGAGGATGATAGATGAGAAATTTGCTGAAAACGAACAGGCATTTTTGGTAGATTAATTTGTCTCATTTACCTGCCTCTCATTTCAATCGCATTTCTGCAGATGTAAGTCGAACCCATTCTTGCTTTTTTCAGATTGGCTTCTTTTGACAGCATGAGTTTTGCTTTTGAAAAGCCACATAGCAGAGGTTTAGGATGCTGTGCTGCAAGCAGTTCCCAGTCACTCCACTTAGACCTATCTTCAGCCTTCTCTTCTCCTAGAAAGTTGTTTCTTCCTCCCCTCCCCTCTTTTTCCTCCTCCTCCCACTTTTTGGTCTCATATTTTTTTTCAAGACAAGGACTTGGATGCCATTTGAGTTACAGTACAGTGTGGAATATTATAGCTGCTTTTTGTGTGTTTTGAGGGGGGTCTGCTTGCTGGTTTCTGTGTTCTGGGTCTACATCACAAGTTGACTATGTGTGCACTAGGTTTATTTCTGCAGCAAGATATCTCTGTTCTGTTTGATTATTTTTATTTCTCTATGACCTTCTTCCTGTCTGGTTTTAAAATTAATAGTTAATTGGCTGAGAACAGAAAAATGTCCATTTCAAAACAAGCCACACAAGCTAAAAACTTCACCAAGTAGCTCTTAGGTGAGAAGCCCAAAAATAAAAAATTTAAAGAGCACAGTAAGGATGAATAACCATGGTAGGAATCATGAGATGGGTCTTGTGGAAATGGGAAGGGATCTGGAGGTGGTGACAGGAGAGGGCAAGTAGGAAAAGAAGTGAAATGTGTTGTGTGCATGTACAAACTACTCATGATAAATTAACTAGTAGTAAACATTTTTTGAAGAAAAACAGTCATTTCAAAATGTATCCCTCTTTTGAGTTGTGGTGTGCTATGTATGTTACTTCCTTTTGAGGAAGAGTGTGATCATTGTGTGCCACAAACAATAAAAAGAGGAAGTAGAAGAAGAGGAGGAAGAGAAAGAGGATGAAGAGAAAGAGGAGGAGGAAGAGGAGGAGGAAAGGGAAGAGGAAAAGGCAGAGGAAGAGGAAAAAGAGAAGAGGAAGAAGAAGAAAAGCAGGAGGAGGAGGAGGAAGAGGAGGAGGATGAAGAGATAAAGGAGAGGAAAGAAAGGAAGAAGGAGCTCGAAGCAGTGCTCTGGTGTGTCAGGCACGTCTACCAGCTCTCCACAATGAGTGCAGCCATTATGTAGTCTAGCCATGTTCTGATGTAAATATCTTGTCCTTTTCTGGCTGAAGTGTGCTTAGGGATGGTGTTACCTTTTGTACAATCTAGCATTTTTAAGGCAGCAGAAATTGTTTCTTTGGCTTCTTTTGTTTTTCTTCTCATGTTTCACCAACATTTATGTTCTTTCTAGTTTGTTTTCTCTACGAAATATCATCCCTCTATAAGAATGATATATATTCTCATTTGCTTTGTTCACCCGAATAGACAGAGATTATATTTTCAGTAGACAGTGTTTGGGCTTTGGAGCTGGACATGGCATTGTTTCTGAAGACTTTTGAAATATGTTAGTAGCAAGACTGGGCATAGTAGTGCGCGCCTGTAATCCCGGCTCTTTGGAGCCTGTAAACAGGAGGATCACTATGAATCCGATCTAGTAGTAAGACCCTAAATACCCTGTAGACCCTTCCCTAAAAAATACGAAATAAATAAATAAATTAAATATGTTAGTAGCATTTAGTTGAAATTGTGGAAAGATACCATGTAAGTACACACTTTCTGGTTATTCTAGCAGAAATAAGCAACTGTTGCAACTATTTGGAAGTTAACCAAAATGGCTAGGATCCAAAGTAGTATTCTGCATTTGGCCAACCGGGACTGCTACTAATGGCTCGAACAAGATTAGTAAGCACCCAGCCGAGCCCAGCTATATTTCTATTAATTTTGTCTAACAATAAGACATGTTAGTCACTTTTGCCTCCCCTCCTTTGCATTTTTGTGCCTTGCTTGCCAAAGGACAAGTGAGTCACTTGCCAGTCACTTGTTTCCCACAGCGGTTTCGAAGAGGGTCACTGGGATAGTTAGTCCATTCTCTTTTCCCTCATGTTGACCAAATTCTTTCTGTATCTCATGTGTGGAGCCACACGTTCTTGGAGATAAAATTAATCTCTGGATTTTCAAATACTGTGTCATTATTCAGAAATGCTGTTAGGAACTTGCTATAACCTGAACAGTGCCTGTGGTCTTCTCCGTAGTGTCTGATCAGGTCTCACCCTGTGAAGACAGTTTTTGGAGGTACAACTGATATCCACATTAAAAACCTGAAGCCACCTGCTGTGTGGTTGTTCCAGTGAGAGCAGGGCTATGTGTGTCCACGTGTTCACCAAAGGGTGCTGGGGCTGTACCGCTTTGACAGTGGGAGGGCAGTGGGAACACACCTACGGTGGAAGCGCTTCTCCATCTCTCCCAGTATTGCAAACCCTAAGTAGCATGCTGAGAAATAAGAGTCACCTTCTTATTGAAGTAAGAACCAATTTCTTCTGCACATATTCAGAGAAATTCCCAGATTGGCTCAGACTAGCTGTGAAGTCACTTGACATTTACTGCCTAACAATTTCCTTAGCAGATGAGTGTACAGCCTGCCTGAGCATGCCTTGCAAAGGTTTCTGGGAATTCTGAGAGATTTCATTGCTCTTTTTGTATCCTTTTTAGTATTTTGCTTTTCTTATAGTCAAGAATTTCTTCTCTTTTATGTCTAAGTGGATTTTTTCCCTACTATTTGCACTTAACCATGTTTAAATAGAAAATAAACAGTTAATTACTTTTTTTATGTGCATAGTGAAATTTTAGAGGTAATCCTTGGTTTTCCCTTCATTCACAACTTGCCCTTTTCTTAGTTCATTTAGACAAATTTTTCTTAAATGCTAAGTGTCCTTTGGGCCTTCATTGTGTTGCACTGGGGATGGGCAGTGGAACAGGTACTGTGGAGGCCCTGACTCCACGAGGCCCACTGTGTGACAAAGAAACATGCTTGCTGTCCGAGCATTGGTGGCCACTGGTAGTGTGGGCCGATGTGCACTTAGAAAGTCTTAGAGCTCTCAAACCTGCTTGCTACAATTTGGTCTCTGGAGGATATATCTACCCAGAAGACTTCACCCTTTCAGTCTTTCAAATTTTATTCTTAAGAGCTCATTTTTATGTACCTAAGGATTAACTTGGTTCTTGATCAGATTCTGTAGAAATGATGTGTTGCTAAGAACATTAACGTGAACATTTGCATCTCACACAAACCAAATCCCACATGGCCATTTTGAGAATTGGGCCCCGCACAAGTAAATGTGTCACATACCCATGTCTTTGCACTGTGGTGCAATTTTGGGGAGCCAAGAACTTCCCCACGGTTGCTGATTCCATGTCTGAGGATCACCCTATCATGTAATCCCTGGAAACATCCATGACCATCAAATTGGGAGAGTGTTCTCAGGGCGTAAGTCACTATAGATTATTTTCCTTATCTAGTTTAAGGACTTCTCAAAGAGATGACATTTCTGCACACACTTATATGTTTCAGCTACTGGGAACAAGAATGCTGCCAGTCATGTGGCCAGAAGGAAAGTATGTCTGACCTCTAAATTATAAGCATTTGCTCCAAAGAGCCACAGGATTTTTGTGTAAAGATGCTATGGTTTATATAATTTTACATCCAAAATGAAGTATCCCTCAGAAAATGTGGCTTTCCTAGACCCCACATCCTAGGATATACACGATAAATGTCCCATGTTACAGGTGCACCCAGCCAGCAGTGCCCCGTCAACGTTTCTACTAGGTACTCTTAACTATTTTATTGCTTATGTTTAGGCTGTTTTTGCAGTACTGGGGATTAAACCCAAGCTTTGTGCACGTTGGGCAAGTGTTCCCTGAGTCTCCCAATGTATTGCTTTTGAAAAGATTTCGCCTACACACATAAGACTTATATAAATGTGAGGTCAGTTATGGCTAAGTGTATACCTGATTTCCAAGGATTCTCTCTTGTGACACTTGAAACATAGAAGATAGGGTGGATTGATGTTACTTCATACTAGGGTGTCCTCCCTCCACACCCCAACACAGGGCATAGCTATTTGATGGGATATAATTGCAGGCTGCCCCTGCCCACACACAGGACTTTGTTAGTACTTGACTTATAAAGGAAGTCCCTTTTTACTAAGGAGTATGTAGAAGAAGGAGTCTAAAACATAATTTAGAAGCAACCAGCTGGGCGTGATCGCGCACACCTGTAATCCCAGCACTTTGGAGGCTGAGGCAGGAAGATCAAGAACAGGATAGTTCCCAGCCACAGCAGCCAGGTGGGACAGCATACCTCAGAGCTTAGAGGGCCAGCACTGTTAGGCAGTCACCTGACTGTCTCTTCCTGCCCATCTTCTTGGGCCATCTGCCTCCTGCCAGCTGTAATTACAATGTGGCTGTCCTACAGCAGGGGCCCCTGGGGAGTACAAAAGTATGACCCGCTGATTGCTGCACGTGAATAAAGCAAGTATGGTGGACAAACTTTAATGAGTTGCAGCATTTGTTGGAACTTTCAAAGAGGTTGACACTTTTCACAGGAAATCATGGCCCCATCCACACAGGGAGGGGTGTTGTGTTTTCTTGCTGTCACCAGCTTCTCCTATTGATGAAGCTTGTCTTTCACCACACAGGCCTTACTGCAGTGCTTGAAACCTCAGATAAAGAGGTAGAACCTTTGGCACTTAAAAGCAAGTGCATTGCTTTGGTTTTAGGTCTCCAGTTTTCTTTATATAGAAAATATCTTGAATTTTTTATCTTTCTCAGTCCATTCTGTTTCTGCTCTAGTTTCTTCGCTTTTTCTTGAACAATCTAGATGTCATGAAAGCCACGTTATCCATCATCACCTGGTATTCCACTTCTCAATGTCCAAGCTCATTGTATGCCGTTTCCAGAGAAGAAGTGGCTGCATGTAGATGATCCTTTGGGAAGTGTTGCTCAAATCCCACTGTTACTGAACAGCTTAAGTGTGTTCTTTCCCATGGGGGAGCAGCAGGAGTGGCCGTGGAAGGGTGGCTGTGGATGTAGATCCAGCCCAAGTGGGGAAGTGCCTGAGGCGGTCCGGGCTGCAGAGTGCCCTGCAGTGTACACTCTGGTGCTGCAGTACACAACAGTAGTCGCTAGGCCTCCGCAGGTCACCAGCACAGCATTCTCCTAACATTGGTTCATTCAGTCATTCTGCCACTCCTGTGAGGTAGATTTGTATCATCTCATGTGCCGGTAAAAACACCAGCACTGAGTTGCTGCAGGCTTGCCAGCCCTCATTGTCTCCACAACCCACACAGTGGGGGGTCGCCACACCATCCCAAGACCTGTGTGATGCAGGCCCTCATGCCACTTGTTGGTCTTGGAACTGCCATGCCTCCTGGTGCTGCAGTTCTGTGGCAGGCGCAGACTGAAAACACGTAAACAGCTGTTGGGGCCAGGGTGGGTGAGTGTAACAGAATAGGCTGCCAAATTCTTGGTGGCCATATGTGCTGTGTAACGCTTGTCATCTCAAGTGAGTCATTAAAAGGTTTCCCCTTAATGGGGCTTTGATGTGTGGGGACAGCTTGAGCGCATCTATAAATTGCCACAAACAGCCCTCTGACTGAGTTAGCTAATTGCTTGCTCTTTGACTTATTAGGATCAACTGAGTTAAATAATTTGTCACATGTGTGGCTTGTAATAAATAATGTGACTAGCCAGTTTGCGAGCTGTTTCAGTGATATATTGAAGCCCTGTTGGGTGTTGTCATATGTAGCTAGCAAATGTGGGCCATTTTATCCACAAAATTATCATATCCCTGCAAAAGAGCTAAGTTCTGACAGAGCAGTTGGGGAAATGTTAAACCGAGTCTGGTTACAAACAAATGTGTTCATTTCTTCAGTCTTTCCATAAAGCATCAATCATCATTTTTCTTGGATATTAGGCATATATATCACACATCATGCAAGTCGTAAGCAAAAGAATGTAAATAGTAAGTATTGAATTATTAGAGTTAATAAGGACTGAATTATTACACTTAAAATATTGTCCATTCCCTCTGTGGAGAGAAGCTGCTGCTCCCGCAGGTCAACTGAGCCTGCCTTCAGCAGAGCTTCTGCCATGGCCTGCTGAGGGCATGGCTGCCCTGGAAGGATAGAGGTTGGCACCTGGGAGAGGCGTGGGCAGGGGCCTGGGTAAAGGCTGTCCGTCCTGAGGAGAGCAATGCCTTGCTGGATAGCGGTGAGGACTGAGGGCTTTGCTTATCCACAAATAACCCAGTCCCAAAGCAGGAGGTCAGTGGCAGCACATCTGTGCTGGCCGGCTTGATAGTGTCAGAAAATTGAAAAGGGTGGGGGGAGGAGGAGGGGGAGGAGGAGGAGGAGGAGGAGGAGGAGGAGGAGGAGGGGGAGGAGGAGGAGGAGGAGGAGGAAGTGGAGGAGGAAGAGGAAGAAAAGGAGAAGGAGCCTGCTATGTTGTTAATCTTAATCTCGTTGTTAGTAGCAGCAATTTGGAACAGCAGTTTTGTTGTATGTACCGTGGAGGAAGTGTGTCTAAAGCAGAATAACTATGCTTTTCTTTTATAAAATTTGATACATGGGTCCTTTTACAGTTACATGAAGAAAGAATTTCCATAAGAAAGAAGTGTTTGAAAATACAGTAGGTTTCTTCCAGCTTTTCATTTCAGGAAGGTCCTTTCAGTGCACATACCCCAAAGTACTCAACTGAGATAATAGTGGTTTCAACTGATACTTTTTAAAGACATGCTAAAAAATTAAATATTACATGCTTTGCACAAGTCACTTTAAAATTATTGTTCCTCTGCTGTTTTCTCTAATGAGCTATTCTTTTTTCTCTTTGAATAAATTTACTTAATGTTTTAATATATCTCTATGCTTGCACATTATTGCTGAGACAACAGGCAATAAAAATGCCAGAAAGTCTCAAACAGTGAGGCTGAGAAGTCAGGAACAGGTCCCAGCTGGAGGGCCCCTGGGCTGGTCCTCCCCTGCCCCCTCTGCTCAGCCCTCTTTTAGCACAGGGCACTTGTTAACTCTTTTAGATGTGCCTGGCAATTAGATAATGGTTCAGGGGGCCAGGGAGTGGGGATATGGTGTGCGCCTTTCTGAGAGGCAGGCATTTACTCTAATTATAGGGCTGCCACCCAAGCCCTGGATTGTTTCATATGCAAAAAAGGAAAGTCTGCAGTAGACACAGATGTGCAGCCAGCATGGAGAGTAAGCAATCACGTTTGTTCTCTGAGCCCTGTCCATGTTTACTTTTGCTTGTATAAATGAAGGCACCATTCTGGCCTTCTCTGAGAAGTGATAGAAGGAAAAGAAAACTACTCATATTGTGGCTTAATTTTCCTAATAACTTGTGTTTTGAATTTGTTTTAAATACTATTCCTGAATAATTTCTTTAATAGGTGTGTCTTGGGTGTAACAGAAGTAATCGTTCTATTTAAAGGACTTTGTGTTAGGAAGAATATACTTAAAGATGTGCATCTCTGTAACTAGCACTGAACTGTTTCCTTCCCTTGAACGACAAAATATGCTGAGAGGGCACTAACACAGCCAACCTGAGGCCTCCCGCAGCTCAGGCTTCTCACTGAGATTCAGCTTGGATTGCTTGGGGGTGTGTGTGTGTGTGTGTGTGTGCGCGCGCGCGCGCGTGCCTACGTGCGTGCGCACGTGCACATGGAGGAGGGGAGCTGAGATGGGTCTGCAGTTGATGCGGTGATTTTCTGTTCCACGAGTAAGTGCATAATCGGTTCTGGAAAAGGAGCGGGATGAAGTACCTCTCAGCCCTCCTTAGGGAAGAGCTGGAGGAAGGCGGGTTCCGGTCTTCCTGCTGCTTGTCGGTGGATATACTGTGCCTGCAGACCTCACCTCCTAATCATAGTTTTTGAGGTGCCAAAGGAGGCGTAGGAGGCATAGAGAGAAACCTGCAAGGATTTCACTGCTTCTTCTGGGACAGAAAGCTGCAGTAAAGCAGCCACTGAGCTAAAGCAGAGGCCAGCACATCCCGACTCAGGCACCAGAGCCAGCGTGCCGGCAGAACCAGCCTCATGCTGCTGGCCATTGCTCATTCTTCCTCTCCCAGAAAGCATGCACCAGTGGAGATCTGGGACTGAGCTGCACACTGGTCAGAGAGCAACAGTGCATGCACGCCTGTGGAGGAAGGACCTGTGCTGGCCGCTCTGGCTCCCTGTGTCTGCGACAGCCGCATGGCCAGGAATGGGACAAGGAAATACAGGGAAGACCCTCCTGTCTTCCTCAGGTCCTCTGGAGTTCTGGGGATGGGTACTCATAGTGCATGGTGCTTTTCCTGCCTTGTATTTGCTAATAGTGCATTCTCTTCATTTCTCTGCAGATCTTTGCCTTTTTTTTTCTTTTTAAAAACTTAGCATTCAAGGCTGTTTTCTGAATACCTACTCCTAGTACCTACTTTCTCCTTTGAGTAACAAGTTACTAGTTGTCTCCACCCCCAACCTCCAGCTTCATCAGTCACAACCATAAACAACTAAACTTGATGCGTTCATGCTGGTCAACTATTCTCTATCCCAAATGCTTACCAGGCCCTTCACCTTGTGACAAGAGAGTCTAAAGTCACTGCTACTGGGAGAAAACCTCCAGCTACCTGTTTGCCGCCTGAGCCCTAATTCTACACCAAGTGGGATCCCACAGAGATCCTATATCATCCACCTCAGAAGAGCCTGCCCTACACTGTAGGCTTGCCTCCCTTCTTCCTTAGGGCTGTTGCTTCAAAAACAAAGATAACAGTGGGCAGTTCTGCATCCAGAGCTTACCTTTGGAAGCTTTCCCAACATGATAGTCAGTGTCTGTAGGTCAGAATCCAGGTAGCTCGTACCAGAGAAAGCGTTCTTAAAGAACACAGATTGTCCTGTGGTCCGAGCATTTGAAGTGCATGGCTGGCAGGACTGGCTCCTCACTTTGTGCTTGCCGAGGGACTGAGCAGAGCCTGGTGCTCCCAGCTTCAGCCAGTGCCTGAACCCTGCGTGTGAGCTTCACCCCTAATTTGGCTGCAGACCCGTGTTTTACTGCTTCTTTTACACTTTAGTATTTCACTTCTAAGCATAAAATGAAATACATTTTAAATGTTTACATCATTTCTAGAAGGAAAATGGGAATGATTATAATTAAATAGAAGTGAACACTTTACATACAAAATATGGATAGAGAATATATTCCCAATTTCAAGTAATTTATATCGATTTTCTTTGTAAGATTTGTGAGTTGCAAGACTGCCTGACTGTTGAGCCTCTGAATTCAGAATCCTGCGTAATAGATTCTGCATGCTGTGGTGCCACTGAACATTTATCTGTAATCTTTATAGCACAGTATTCTAGAAAGAACCCTAACCTTGAATTCAGAGACTTGGAGATGAATCTCCATTGATTGCTGAGAAAAACTCGCACCTGTAAAACGTGTGTGTGTGTGTGTGTGTGTGTGTGTGTATGATACTAGACATGAAACCTGGGGCTCTTTGCACGCAAGATAATCTCTACCGCTAAGCAACACCCAGCCCTCATCAGTAAAATTTTCTAGGAATCTTAAAAATTAGCAAATCAAGTAAGGTATGTAGAAATGCTACCTCAAAATAGTGGCTGTCATCTGAGGAGCTCTTCAGAGCAGGGGCTAAATTTGGTGGGCCAGTGCTTCCTGGTGGCAGAGTAATCACTGAGAGAGAGGGAGGGTGGGCAGCACTGAGGGCTTTCCTTGCCTGTGATAGTCTGTGGTGGCGAAAGCTACTCTCCTGCAGACCTGAGGGGCTCCTAATGTAATGCATGGTTTGTGTCTCATACCCCTGGAAGTTCTGTCTTCTCTTGTTTTATTCTGCATCTGTGCCTTGTTC
The DNA here is from genome assembly GCA_004027915.1 of Capromys pilorides. NCBI lineage: Eukaryota > Metazoa > Chordata > Mammalia > Rodentia > Capromyidae > Capromys > Capromys pilorides. The sequence goes on along the minus strand of PVKN010013565.1, from coordinate 974 downwards.
ATGCTTTTATTTTTCTCCCAGTTTTAATTTTTATCTTGATTTGCTTTCACAAGTGTTTGATTTATTGACTTCTTATTGTGGTCATTTTTGTGAACAATTCAAAATTACTCACGCAATACAGGGAAAGTTTCCCTTCATCCCTTATTCTCTGGGGTATATGTGCACTTATTCTTGGCGGACCAGCTTGGGCAGTGCTTAATGGGCTTACTGCATTCGAGCTTTTGGCATCAGTAGGTTGAGGGATGTTAGGTTATAAAGTACCCCGGGGCCTGTGTCCACTTTGTGGTAAAATCCAGATGAATGGACTCCATAAATTTTCAAAATTACTTCTATCGATGTTGCGGATCTATCAGATTTATCAGATATAATCTTTTTTTAAAATATATTTGGTACAGGGTCTCATTACGCAGCTTGGACTCACAGTGATCCTTCTGTTTTCAGCCTCCTCAGCACTGGGGTTATAGGACTGCACCACCATGCCCAGACTTGTCAGATATAATCTTATCGGCACATTTTAAACTCAGCAGTACCCTGTATGATATAAATAAAATATGTTTTGGTTAATATTTTGTGGAACAAAATTCCTTTTTATTTCCAGAAGGTTTCTAAAAATTATTTTGTTAGACTTAACTATTTTTAAGGTAATTCTTCTTTTACCCAGTTAGAATGGTCTTAAGATGTCAGCCTTTGAACATTTGAATTTTTAAACATTATCACAAAAATTTATTGTTATTTCAAATTCAAAGTGATTTTTGCATTTATCAAGGCATTCACTAGAACTAATATGAGAAGAGAATATAAAGAATATGAGTTATTGTGAGTAAATTGGGAAATATAAATATATATATATGTACATATATATATATGTGTATATATATATATATATATATATATATATATATCCATGCAAACTATCGGGCATTTTTGTTTTGCATAAACAAAAAGAATACTAATTATTGTAACTTTGACTGCTG